>BSBK01009115.1:705000-747500 GCA_027943335.1 Chamaecyparis obtusa
TGGAGGTTTTTTCATTCTTTCTCTCAACTGTTTAATTTACTAGATACTCAATCAGCATTATCATTTTCTTTGAGACTTATTTACTATTTGATTTATGCTTTGAGGCTGGTTTTACACCTCTTGATTGCATACATTTGGGGTTTTACACCTCCTAATTGTGCATACATTTGCATACCCTACTATAGTTGAATTCCCAGAACTGCACAACTCTAGCCAAGCCATCTATGTTGGGCAATGAACAACCTCTGTGGGTTGGGTGGGGGGGCCCCCACTATAGTTGTATAGTAGGGGCGGTCATGTTCAGTTAAGTGCCAACTATAGATGTGAAAGATGCGGCGAAAGTGGGGATAAGAGCCAAGTGTGGTGAAGTAGATAGTTAGAGGTCGAGCCCCTCCTAAAGAGAGTTGAGAGCAAGCCCACTTTAGAATAGTACGGGAACTCATTGAAATTGATGAAAAGCGGTGATGCCCTTTTTGCATACATTTGGGTTTTATTGTCTTATCTCCAGCAGTGATCGTGGGTTTTCATGGGCAAGCCTTTGTTTCCCCTCCCTCCTTTGTGCTCTACATTGCATACATTTGGTTTTACGTGCCCTATTTATGCTTCCACATTTGGCATACCCATTTTGTGTATATCCTGCAATTATCGCATTCCATGAGATAGCATCTCTTTGAGGCATTTTGTGTATATCCTACAATTATCATATTCTGTTCAAATGAGCACTTTTCTTCCAAACACTCATCTAATGAAGGAAACAGAGACAGTGTCTCAGTTTGGCAATACATAACAATGAAAGGAGTGATTGTAGCCTATTTACCAAAAATACTAACTTTGCATTTTAGAAGAGGAGAAACAATGCTAACCGCAAGAAGCCTTTGTGAATACTAAGTCATACTGGCAGAAAACATCTCTATTATATTCATGTTTTCATTGCCCACTCTTACCCCTAGAGAACTTGAGTTTACAAAAAAACCACAATTGATGAATGAACATGTTAAAGGTAAACTAGAAGATGGTTGATAAATAATAAGAGGAAACACCAAAATATTAATGATTTCATTTTTTACATTTCTCAAACCAACTTTGCTTCCAAGAGGTCTAGGAGTATCGACTTCTAGTAATAGAAAATTAACAAACCCATGTAGTAACTAATAGATTATTAGTTGGATTATAATACAATAGATTTCCTAGAGGATTTCTCATCTCTTGTTGTATATGTCAAACAAATACAAGATTCATCCTTCTACCGTTGAAATTGCCTATCATTATTGGCACTCAAGATCATAGAAACATCTAATGTGTGCAATTACAAGACTCCATGGTATTTCACCTCCTCTGATCCTTTTATCTTCTTTGATTTGCATAAGATTTCATGGGCAGTTGTCCCTAGTTCCAAAGCTCCAACTTTACCACAGGTAGGGAGTATGCTAGCAAGGGTTGAGGAGTCTAGCTTTACATCCACCAGTTGCATTTGCTTAAAAGTTTATAATGCCTTTTCAACAAACCCATTTTGAACATATCCTCCAATCATGGCAGTCCATGAGACAACATCTCTTTGAGGCAATCTGTCAAACAATTTATGTGCCTTGTCTACGTTTCCACATTTAACATACATGTCTACTAAGGCACTGACAACTAAAACTTTTGATAAAAATCCCCCCTCCGTTATGCTTTGATGGATATCAATGCCTTGTTCCAAATCTCCCATTTTGGCACAGGCTGGAAGGATGCTTGCAAAGGTTGTGGAATTTGGGTTTACACCTACCAATTGCATTTGTTTAAAAGTTTCCAAAGCCTTTTCCACAAATCCATTTAGTTCATAGCCTGCAATCATTGTAGTCCATGAGACCACATTTATTTGAGGCATTTTGTCAAATAGTTGACGTGCCTTGTCTATCCTTCCACATTTTGCATACATGTCTACCAGGGAGCTTGCAACTATAACATCTGACAAATATCCCTCTTCCATTATCTTTTGATGAATGTCCATACCTTGTTCCAAAGCTCCCATTTTGACATAGACTGGAAGGATGCTGGCAAGGGTTGTGGCATTTGGCTTTACACCTGCCAACTGCATTTGTTTGAAAGCTTCTAAAGCATTTTCAACATATCCATTTTGTGCATATCCTCCAATCATTGCAGTCAACGAAACCACATTTCTTTGAGTTATTTTGTCAAACAGTTTACGTACCTTGGCCATGCTTCCACATTTTGCATACATGTCTCCCAGGGCACTTGCAACTACAACATCTGACAAAACCCCCCCTTCCATTATCCTTTGATGGATGTCCATACCCTGTTCCAAAGCTCCCATTTTGGCACACACTGGAAGTATGCTGACAAAAGTTATGGAATTTGGCTTTACATCTACCAATTGCATTTTATTAGAAGTTTTAAAAGCCTTTTCAACAAATCCAGTTTGAATATATCCTACAATTATGGCATTCCACAAGACCTCATTTCTTTGAGGCATTTTGTGAAATAGTTCACATGCCTTGTCTATGCTTCCACTTTTGGCATACATGTCCACCAGAGCAGTTACAACCACAACACATTTGGAGAAAATCCTCTATCCTTCATGCTTTGATGGATATCTATGCCTTATTGTAGAGCTCCCATTTCAGCATAGGCTGTAATCATGTTGGCATATGTGAACTGATTGGGTTTGAAACTCGTTTGTTGCATTTGGTGAAATAGTGTGACTGTCTTGTGAGGATACCCATGTCTTTGGTATGCAAAAATAGTCATATTCCATGAGACGTTGTCTTGTTCTTCGATTTGGTCAAACACTTTAAGTGCATCCACTAGGCTTCCGCACTTGTCATACATGTTTATAAGCTTATTCTGAAACCTTGTAGAAAATGTAAATTGCCTGGGAACAATGAAAGAGTGAACATTTTTTCTTTGTGAAAGGGCATTTTTGAGATTCTAGGTTTGTGCCAATTGAAGATATGAAAATAAGGCTCCATCAGGTTTTTGTGTAGTGAGTAGAATGTGCAGGGATTCCTTCAACTGTCCCTCTTTACATAATGGTTTGAGATTGATGTGAGTTGTGGATATCAATAGCATTGTATGATTGTTATTCAATTGACCATAATGATATTACAAGTAATCTGGGAAGAATTTCCACTCTCACTCACTGACCTGTTTCCTTGTTGTATAAATTATCTCTTTCAAAGAAATGACTGAATTTTATTGTTGAGGTTTTTGTTTGAAATGCTACTACAACAGTGGACCCTTCAGAACATATTCAACTTCCATTTTGACTGTAAACCATTTTGAATAGGGTTTCTTCTAAATTTGATAGCACCAAACCCTCTTGTCCCACTACCAACAATGGAAGAAATCCCCCAATACACGTGTTCATTGAGTTTTCCCCCAATACACGTGTTCATTAAGTTTTCTTGTTTAAGAAGTGGAACTTTCATGGGAGAGACTCAATCTAGAAGCTTGCATATTATGATGTTGGGTTTTGGATGATAGTATTTTGTTAATGATTTTAAGGGACACAGTTAAGCTTCCTACGTAATGTACTTTTGATCAAATTTTTTAAAATAGAAAACACAATAGATTTTCGTGAACTTTTCATCATCTATTCTTCATGATTTGCATACCTCATAGTCGAAAACCACAAAAAAATTGTAAAAAAATTGTTGTATTTTCACAAATCGAAAAAAAAAAGTTTGACATTTTTTTGTCTTTGGTGTGTTTTGTAGGGAGCTTAGCCACCATCAATTTAAGGGGGACAAGTTTATTTGGAACTAATGAAATAGTGTTAGTCCCTTGAAAGTCCCCATTGCTTTGGAGATGACAGTTTGATTTCCAATTAGTGGAGGGATTATTAGTTAGTTGAAATGGTTGAGATGAAGTATTATAACTCTATGAGCTTCTAATTGAGTCTTATAACTCTATGGGCTTAGGATTCAAATGCCCTTTATTGAGAACTCCAAGATTTCTAAGGTCTTCTCCTCCCAGATTGTCTGTACACCAACTCCTACAGCCATGCCTGAAAACCAGTATTTTCACGCAACTTGGATAGTGTGACTAAGAGTTTGCTTTCTTGGCAACCAAAGAAACTCACCCAATATTCTACTTCAACTTGGGGCTTCTATATATGTCTATCTACCTCTCCATGAGCTTTTAGTTGAAGCAACCAATGCATACAACTCATTGTAATCTCCTTGCAATGCTCTACCATCCCTAATCGTGCTCAACCGGCTTGCCTAGGGCATCATTGCAAACATAGAAAAAGAGATTCCCAAGGCCCCTCCTTCTCCAAAAATATAGTACATGGAGTCTCCTAACCCATTCCAAGAGCCCGTACAAAATCAATAGTGGAATGATGAGCTAAGACTCCATTTGTTCAACCTACCTGGTTTAGACCAGCGATAAGGTACTTAACAAAAGAATTAACAAAAATAGTTGGAATGCTTCAAAACTCAAAATAAACACAACACAAAATCACAAAACAACCTGTACTAACTTGTCCAATAGACACTGCGAGCTATCTAATTCATTAATCAACTAAAAACAAAGAAACAAAAAAACTCAAGAATTCACTGAAACTGTGTTACTCTGCAAATCTTCTTAATTCCAAATGTTTTGCCGCCTAACCTTTTGCATAGGTTGAGGGAGGCCTCTTATAGTTGATCTAATCCCTAATTTGATGGTTTCAGACAGTTACATAACCATCTTACTCGAAAATACTCCCTTGCACAAATGTTGTCAATGTTGTCAATGACAACATTGACAACTTGTTACAACCTATGGGATTTTGGTTCAAAACTTGTTGTTCAAACACCATAAGACCCTAACCATGACTTAGTTAGGCTATTTAGACCTCACATATGCCACTTCTACACTTCTTTGCCCACTTCTATAGTCCTAATGATTTTTCTTATTTCTTGTCTTTTGTCCCTTTTTTATTTCCTATGTCTGTGCTTGGTGACAGGATTTTGAACATTGTTGACATACTTAAATGGAATACACAATACCAAATGATGAATGCTCAATTGTTGTAATGGAAAAGCATCAGAACTGTCCATTTCTAAAATTTGATTTTATATAGTCTTAATTATTTTTCTATAGTCCTAATGATTTTGAAAATTGTTGACAAAGAGTGTTTTTTTTTTTATTATAGTCTAAATGATTTTTCTATAGTCATAATGATTTTTCTTATTTCTTGTCTTTTGTCCCTTTTTTATTTCCTATGTCTGTGCTTCGTGATAGAATTTTGTCACCTTCTTTTGATGGTATATTTCATTCAGTCTATGTGGAATACTATTTTGTTCACTATTTTATTTCAGCTTGATATTTCTTTCATTTTTCATATACACAGAGACTACACATGTTGATAAAAAAAATGAGCTATTTGATTTAGGTTTACTTTTCATTATTGTAAATGATGGTACTCCTTGGTTTATTCCATATAAAAATAATCAGGTTTCTTTGGTATGATAAATGTCCCTTTGCGTTGAGAAAATTAGAGTTGAGAAAATGGTTGTTCAGTGAGACCAACGAGTCATTCCATTCAAGAAAGACCATGTTTGATGAAATCAACCCCACAACAAAATAGGGAGACAATTGCTAGATTGTAGTCTAACTTTAAAAGAAAAGGTGATGGAAAATGTTATCTATCATTGATTGCAAATTTTTTTTAAGTACTTGAATCTACAATAGAACAATAGTGGTGAATGTATGATTATTATAATCATATGATTATATGTTATAATATTTATGTAATAAATGTAGTAATGATGGTGCGTTGCATTATTGATATAGGCTTGATGACTCTTCTCAATGTGCCAAATTGTCAATGTGGTGGTGGGCAGTGTGTTGAAGACTTCACGAACATAAAACAACCCTGGACGACAATTTTGGTGCTACCCAAATAGAAAAAAGGTTTCTAATGTGCATATATTTAATGTTTCTAATGTAAATACTATTCATTATATAATAAGAACTAATGTAGACTGGGCATCATAGGGAAATAATGGCTGCAAATTGTGTGTGTGAAAATTATACCTGATCTGTAGACACAACACTCAGTAAAACATTAGAGGTTAGTGATAATCAAAATTGTGCAAAATTGAAAGCTATCTAACCAAGCGATTTACTGCCTTCTAATAGGTGCGAGATTAATGTTCTCAAATTGTAATCGAGATCAGTGACCTAGACGACACCTAAACGAAGGATTTGAATGCAATTGATCTAGATATGATATATGAATGAAATTATTCTATTTTTTTGGTATTTTCTATGCAATAATAATGAAAAACTGATATGAATCTATGCTAATATGAAATTGATATGCTATGAATGCTATTGAAAATTGATATGCAATGCTAATCTAACAATGATATGCAATATGAATGCAAAAATAAGATTGATCTCACAAAGATGTTGATTCACAAGAGCTTTGATTCTCCTAAGTCCAATTCTCCAGCGTGATTGTGCAAAATATGAGATGAATTATGAAGAGCTGAGCCTTTAATTTATAGAAATCCAGGGCTTTGGAGGTGCATGGGAAAAAACCATAAATCACTCAAATAACTCAGGTTGATTTTTGAGTTATTTTTAAATAACAGATAATTAAGTCACAAAAACATGCAAAAGCTAAGTTTTAACTCAAAATAGAGTTTAGCTTTAATTGATAATTGATAGTTGTCTGCTTTTATGATTGTGCATGTTTTATTTATGAATTAATTTAATAATAAAGTGATTTATTTCCAACTTAACTGCTGTTTGAAATAAAATAATTAATTTATGGGTTAATTAACTATTTTACCAAACTTTTATTAAAAACTATATTATTAAATAATGACAACATGCTTTAATCAATTAAATAAGAATTTAATCAATTATTCATAAGATATTAGATTTATTGTCAAAATTAAATAATACAATTAATAATAGATAGAATTAAATTTAATTACACAATTAAGTGGCAAGATATTAAATCTAATTAATTAAATATGAAAATATTCAATTAATCAAACTTAGGATAAATGTGATTTATTGCCAAATAATTATAAAATTAAAGATAATTATGATGATTAGGAATATTACTAGGAATATTCCCCGATGTAGAATTTAAGATAATCAATTATGATTCGATGATGTTTAGATGTGCCTTAGATTAGGACTTCGATGTCGATTTTGTTCAATTTGTAGATGTAGGAGATTAATGAACTTATAGCCCATTTTTGGGGTATTACATTTTGCCCCTTTTTGAATTACTGTGCGAAGCGCAGTGGTTCAAAGATAGTCTGTGTTTGATAGAGATATGAAACTGATGCAAAAGATAAACCGATTGAAAGATAGAAACCGATTGAAAGATATTGAGATAGGAGGTCCTGAATGACCAGAGATAATGTTTACTATAGCAGCAATGAACCGATGATTGTGAAAAAGTGTCAAAATGCCTGATTCTGAACCTTAGGATTGATAAGAAGTGAGTGACCCGTTCTAGACTCGATTGTCTTAGTAGAACTAGCAGGTATCACATCCGAACCCTTCAGTTGCCGAAGAACCAAGGAAAGAACACTATGATCTGATGGTTGCAAAAACTGATACAGTTTACAAGATTAAGAGAATACCAGATTGATATGGATTGATGAATCTGATATGCCCCAAGTGATGATAGATTTGCCCCAAGTGATGAGGACTTTTGATGAATCAGCGACTAGACGTGATTGTTGTCTTGATCACTGATGAAAGATATTGACAGATTTGATTGATAGAATTTGATTTACAGACTTTGAATGATGTGCAATACCATGCCCCCTTCGGGATTAAAATTGAAATCTGACAAGAAAAGTCAGCGTTGATAGTTTAGAAGCATGTTAATTGATTTGAGAAGTGGTTAAACACGTCCAAGAATGCATTCTACATCGTTTGGAAGGTCCTAGAGACCGAATTTGACTAGGTTTGACCATGAGTTGACCAAGTTGAAATTTCGATAGTTTGATGTAAGATAATCAGTTAAGTTGAATTTTAGATTTCTGTGATAATGGAAGGTTGATTATGCAAGTAGTGAATAAGATAAATGATCTCAGATTTCGATTTTTGATCCCGAAAAAGGATTCTACTTGCTATTTCATTGGAGGAACCTTCGTGTGAGATTCAGCTCTTGTTAGACTTGAAGATGTGATTTGAAGAATCATTTAAGCATTGAAGTTCGTTTAATCATTGTGAGATCATGCAACATGCAAAATGCAAAGAGACATGCAAAATGAAATGCAACCTAAGACCTAGGACCTAGTCACTGATCATATGTCGATTTGTTATCATCATTGAACTTTTAGGTAACCGGATAAATCAATACAATGCCCACTAGCCTTGAAACCATAGACATATGAATATCGATTTGTATGTGCAAGAATCAATACAACACCCACTGGTCAACAACCATGGATATATGAATATCGATTTTATTTTCAGAATGTTGGATTAGATATAAGCACCAAGGCACAAGCGCCAGGATGACCTGAATATCATGTCCATTTTGATATAGCAATTTTGTATAAGCATCAAAACATAAACGTCGTGATGACTTGAATACGCCTTGCATTACAAACACATCAAACAGCTAAGAGATTATTCTAAATCCAATGTGAATTACCCGTAGTGACCCTTTATCGTTCACATCCTTAGGCAAGATCGCGTTTCACAGTAGGAGAAAGAATTTACTTCAAAAAGATAATAGTTAGATCAAACGTCCTTGAATTTTCCGGGTATCAATGGTCAAGGTAAGCATGGCCATCCAATTCGAGATAGAGGCTCTTACAGTCAGACACCATTTCAATCCAGAATTTCCAAAGACGTTAGATTTTCACATACAAGTAGAAGACAAAGAAAAGATTATGCCCCTAGTCATCACTCTCTAAATCCTATAAAGGACATCATCGAAGAGCTTGAAGGGACACAATATGCAAAAATCTCAATGAGAATCAGTAAGCATACAAGGAGATAAAAGCATGAAAAGCACAGATTGTTTTCAGTTTGTATTTAATTGCGTTGTTGTAGATGCAAAATCTTTTCTGGAGACAAGACAGACTTGACTGACTCAAATGAAACTTCAAAGGACTCTGACTAGATATGAGACGTCTAAGATATACTGGAGGCCATAGGATATGACATTGATTGCCCCCAAGTTTGAACATTGATAGGATACAAACGCTTGAGCTGATTGGTGTACAGATCGACTTATTGAAAATTGGAAATGTTGAAACAAACCTGGAGATATCTACAAACTAAAGCAAGATTGAAAGCTAGGAAAGACCAAGATTGCACTGATAGATGGAGCATTTGGAACAAGTGGTGCCTGTTTGCCGGGTTTTCACCATCTTGGTAGAGCTTCTATTTTTGCTACAAGGCACCTGTTTCCAGGTTTTCACCAAGGCACCTTTTTTTTTTTTTTTTTTTGTATTTTTCATTTTTTTAATTTTTTTTTACTTTTGATATTTTTTGATTTTTTTGTGAATCATCAAGGCGCCTATTGCTAGGTTTTCACCAAGATGTTCATTTTTTTAGGACCTTTTCAGATTTTTAAGATTTTTTTCAGGACATTTACCAAGCACTGAATGCCTTAGGCGTAGAATTTCTTCAGATGGAGAATGTTGATTGGTTCTTGGAGCTGTTCTCCTTCAGTCGTTGAGAGTTGATAGGCACCAGATCCAAAAGTAGTAGTGATAACAAAGGGACCCAGCCAATTGGGTTCAAACTTCCCCTTGCGTTCTCGATGGGATTGATTTTTAGGATTTTCTCTCAAGACTAGATCACCAACTTAAAATTCTCTGTGTCTGACTTTCTTGTTGTAGCCTCTAGACATTCTTTTCTGATATACTCTGAGATGATCATACGCTGCTTGTCTGCGCTCATCTAGTAGTTCCAGTTTTTGTAACCTAGACACTCTATAGTCATCATCAGTTACTAGACCATGCATTCTGATTCTGAGTGATGGGACTTCAACCTCAATAGGTAGTACCGCTTCAGACCCATAAACTAAAGTGAAAGGTGTAGCCCCAGTAGGTGTTCTGATACTTGTTCTGTAGGCCCATAGAGCTGGATTAATCATGAGATGCCAGTCTCTGCCAATTTTGTTTACTATTCTGTGCAAGATCTTTAGGAGATTTTTGTTTGAAGCCTTAGCTTGTCCATTCCCTTGAGGATAGTAAATAGAAGACCAATGTTGTGTAATCTTGAATTTAGCACATAAGTCATCTAGATCCTTATTTTTGAATTGTCCCCCATTATCTGTGATTATAGAGTGAGGGATCCCATATCTGCAAATGATGTAGTTCAGGATGAACATAGAGATCTGTTTCCCCGTTGCTTGTGTTAGAGGAACTGCTTCTACCCATTTTGTAAAATAATCTGTAGCTGTGATTATATGGGTATGTCCATTAGAAGAGTGTAGATGGATAGCACCTATGAGATCAAATGCCCATTGTTGAAAAGGCCATTGTGTAATAAAGGGAATTAGATCTCTCCCTGGAGCATGAATCAAGTTGCCATGTACTTGACACTGTTGACAATTTTTAGCAAATTTAATAGCCTCTTTCTCCATTTCAGGCCAATAGTACCCAACCCTAATAAGTTTTCAAGCTAACGTTAAACCGTTCGAGTGTGATCCACATATACCCTCGTGGACTTCCTCTAATGCACGTTGAGACTCTTCCCGTTCTAAACATCTAAGCAGTGTACCATCTAGACCTCATTTGTATAGGTCATTACCAATGATGACATATCGGGATGCGGATCGAATAAGGTTTCATTTCTCAAAATGGTTAAAGGACTCAGGGATGATTTGGTTGTGGAGATAGGAGAATAGATTTTTGTAGCGAGATGAGTCATAACCTACAACAGTGCAGATCATGTGGGTTTCAGGGGAGTCATATGCAGGATAGGATAGGGCTTCCACCAGGAACTTGTAGCGTAGTTCATTTTCAGGCTGCTGTAAGAGAGTAGATAGTGTCGTCATTGCATCGACAGCCTTATTCTCTGTTCTGGGTATTTGCTCAAATGTGATAGAGATGAAGTATTTCTTTAAATCATCTACCATTCTCTTGTAAGGAATGAGCTTTTCATCTTTGGTTTGGTACACATCATTGACTTGGTGGATAACCAATTGTGAGTCTCCATGGATGTGCATCTCTGTAACTCTCCACTGTATTGCCATTTTCATACCATTGAGAAGTGCCTCATATTCAGCAATATTGTTTGTGCAAGGAAACTTTAGTCTGAATGCTTTGGGTATCGAGTATCCTTAAGGAGTGATGAACAATATGCCTACTCCAAATCCATTCTGTGTGTAGGAGCCATCAAAGAATAACCGCCATGCTCTAGAAGAGAGGTGCATGATAGAGGAATTGGGAAATTCCATTTGCATGGGTGTATCATCAAATAGTGGTGCTTCAGCTAATTAATCAGCAATGACCTGTCCTTTGATAGCTTTTCTTTCAACATATTCAATGTCAAATTTGCTCAAGAGCATGACCCATTTAGCTAGTCCACCTGTGAGGGCAGCTTTGCTTAGGAGATATTTCAGTGGATCAATTTTAGCTACCAAATGAGTAGTATGAGCTAACATGTAGTGTCTCAGTTTCTGCGATGCAAAGATCATAGCTAGACATGCCTTCTCTATCATTGAGTAGTTCTTCTCATAGGCCACTAAAGTTCTGCTGATATAGTAGATGGCTCTTTCTTTCTTGTTCTCATCATGTTGTGCTAGCAATGCCCCCAGTGATGTATCTGTCGTGGAGACATATAATATTAATGGCTTCCCATGAATAGGAGGCATCAATATAGGTGGATTTGATAGATACTTCTTGATATGGTTAAAGTTGTTCTCGCATTCTTCATTCCATGCAAAGGTTACACCTTTATGTAATGTTTTTGTAAAAGGCTGTGATATGTCCGCTAGCTGTGATATGAATCTTCTGATAGATTGAACTCTGCCTTGCAACGTCCTCATTTGACTGATATTTGTGGGAGGTTGCATCTCTATGATAGCTTTCACCTTAGCTGGATCGACCTCAATACCTTTCTTGGAGACGATGTATCCTAGGAGCTTGCCAGAAGTGACTCCAAAAGCACACTTTTTCGGATTTAGTCGAAGACTAAATTTTTCCATTCTGTCGAGGATCATGCTCAAGTCTGTTAGATGTTCAATTCTAATCATGGATTTTGCCAAGGTATCATCCACGTAATCCTCCATTGTTCTATGCATCATATCATGAAAAATAGATGTCATTGCTCTTTGATATGTAGCTCCAGCATTTTTGAGTCCGAATGGCATAACATTCCAACAGAAGGTTCCCCATGCATATGTGAAAGCTATTTTCTCTTGATCTTCTGGAGTAATTTTGATTTGGTTGTACCCGGAAAAGCCATCCATTAAGGAATATATTTCATAGCCCGCAGTCATGTCCACTATCATATCAATGTTAGGCAGTGGAAAATCATCCTTAGGGCATGCTCTGTTCACATCTCTAAAGTCCATGCACACTCTGATTGAACCATCTGGTTTTGAAACAGGTACAATGTTAGAGATCCACTCAGCATAGTCTATGACACAGATGAATCCAGCTTTTAGGAGTTTTTCTAGTTCTGCTTTGACTAAGAGCGCAACATGAGGATGCATCTTTCTCAATTTTTGTTTGATTGGTTTTACTCCAAGAGCAATGGATAGATGGTGCATAATGAGATTGGGATCCAATCCTGGCATATCTGAATATTTCCATGCAAAATTGATCTTTTTTTCTGATAAGAATGTAGTGAATTTATGTTTCTCTTCTTCTGATAGAGATTGTGCTACATGTACCAATTGTGGTTCCTCTGTTGTACCCAAATTGATGGATTGAGTGGGCTCAATCAGAACTGGAGATCTATCCTGTAAATGACTTGAAAGGACATCAAATATCTCATCCTTAGGCACCTCAGAGAGGTTTTCACCTTCAGATACGTCTTTTCTTTTTACTTTTGTAGGTTCTGAGACTGCCACAAAGTGGTTTTCACCCTTAGAACTCTTTTTATTTTTATTTTTATTTTTTTGACTAAGATATTTGATGTCCGACTCGGTCATGCTGACACTCAGTTCACTGATGGAAGTCCTCATAGGCTCAACTGCATTGAGGTAACAAGCAAGGGCATAGTCACTGGAAAAGGTGTAAACACCATGGCTTGGGTTTGTGGAAGTTTGGTCGATAAGATCAGGGCATTGGATAGTCAAAGCGGGAAAGGCTTGGGATATGGTGTTCACGGATGTGGATATGTCATCATTGGTCCTAACCCGACGCTCAAGTTCAAAGGTGATATTACAGCTCAAAATGTTCAATTCATGAATAGACTCAACATCATCATGGGAGTCCTCTTCAGCCATAGGTGGATCAGACACGTTAAGTTCATTATTTCACTCTAGACCTACGTTGGGTTGAGATACATATTGGTGAATAACATCAATATATTTCTCTGTTATAAGCTCATCTTCTTCTGGAATGGCACCCCATTCATAGTCATTTGACTCAGCTTCTGATTCAGGATCTCTAGGAAATCTTAGAAAATGTGTGAAATCAGGATGAATACCCCAAGAAGGATTACCCTCAGTCTCTAACTTGAATTCATATTCATGGGAATCAGTGTCAGAATAACTACCCCCTTCTTCTTGATCAGTTTGATTGCCTTCGAGATTAGCTGGTTCTTGTGGTGCAACCATCTCTTGCGCTACAGTAGGTTCTTGTGTTTCTACTACATTAATTCTTTTGATAGGATCATCTTTATCATCAAGAAGATCTTTGATCTCTTTAGGCAATTTTTCATAGGGGATGAGTTATGAACTATCTGAATCATCATATGAGAGTTCTGTCTCTTCTTTCTTGAGAAGGGGTTCTCCTAGTGCAATTTGTTCTATGACATGAGAACAACCACCTTTGAGATGATAGGGTTTCTTCTTAAAGCCTAAGCCACCAGTATCTTTGTTGGCTCTACCAATATTTGAAATGGGTGTCACAAGACCCTTTCCTCTGATTCCTAGAGGTCCTTGACCAGAATATCCCATCTTAGCTATTAATTTGTTCCCTGGACCATACGAATTAGAAGGGATTGTAGGTGCTATAGATTCACTAGGTTGAACAATTTTAGATTCAGAATCCTCTTTGTATAGCCATGCCAGCACAGCTTCATCCTCTTCAAATTCTTGTTTGGATACTTGCTCCGCCACAAAATTTCTTTTGTATGCTTCCATAGGTTCCTTGGGTTCTGATTTAGACTACTTCAAGGATTGTCCATATGACTTAGGTGAGATTGGGAGAGATGTCAGAGACAAGACTGGCTCTATAGTGTATTCTCCCATCCCATTTTCTTTGATATTGATCTCTTTAGCAATGTCTTCCATCTTGGATGTGGAAGCCACATTTTGTTGCTTGATGGAAGATTCTCTGTTATTGGGAACAAGCTTATCGGCACTTTCCTTCAATGTATTGCAAGTTGTACTCAGATCTGATGGGATAGTAACCTCCACTCCTTCATAGGGAAATTTCAAGCATTGATGGTACGTAGAAGGAATGGCTTGCATTTCATGGATCCAGGGTCTCCCTAGAAGGATATTGTAAGCCAATGGTAGATCAAGCACCTGACATGTGGTATCTTTGATGACCGGACCCACTCAGATGGGTAAGATAATGGTGCCTTTAGAAGATCTTTCCTATTCATCATAGGCCTTTATGGTGATCTTCTTTCGAGGATCAATAGCCATCTCTAAGAATCCCAACTGTGTGATTAAGTTGTAAGAACAAATGTTGAGGCCTGTGCCCCCATCTATCAACACACGTTTGAATCGATGGTTCTGGATCAAGACTTCTATGTGTAAGGGCTGATTATGTGGGTGACTCAAAGAGTTGTCATCTTCCTCTGAAAAGGAGATATATTGCGGAGACGTTAGATGACCAACCATAGTCTGGAACCTGTCTAGATCTAGGTTGTCAGGAACATTAGAGCCAAGCAAAGCTTTGTCTAGGACATCTCTGTGAGCTGGGGATATTCAAAGTAACTCAAACATAGAGATTTTGGCATTGGTATGCTGGAGTTGTTGGACGATGTTGTAAGATGTAGGTCTTGTATCCTTTGGATTGGAAGATTTCGGGGTAGCCTTCTGTTTAGAAGCAGATGTGAGATTGAAAGGTATCTTAGGGACATTAGATGAACTTGGTGTTTGTCCTTTCAGATGAGCCTAAGCTTATGATCTGGTAACCGCATTAGCTGAGGAATGATTTCTGTCTCTTCGTACAATCGTGATGACATTGCAGCTCTTAGAGAGACATGGTTCAACCATATTGATGACAACATTGTTTCCAGGGTAGGCATAGTTGACTTTTGCCCCCATGTTAGGCTAAGAAGTGGAAACTCCCTTGCCATGTTGTGGAAATGGTTCTGTAAATGCTGTGTGATCATTATTGCTGGTAGGATTATCGATCGTGATGTCCCCTTGATCTAGCAAGTCTTGAATGGTATGCTTCAAGTGGAAGCATCCATTAGTTTTGTGGCCTTTAGTCCGATGGAAAGCACATAATTCATTATCTTTCCACCAATATGGTTTTGGATCTGGATCAGGGTTTCGGATTGGTGGTAAAGAGATCATGTTATCAACTATCAGGGTTCTCAGGGCAGATTCCAAAGATTCTCCCAGGGGAGTAAACTTTCATTTATTATCCCATCGTTTGAATGGCTTCTTTGGAGATGGTTCAACAGATTTTTGCTCTGAAGCTTCAATGGCTTTGGTGGCAAGGGTGAGATTGTAGGCTGATGCCTTTGATGGGGTGCGAATAGTGTCAACAACACCATCAGAGACGATACCTTTATTTCTATTCCAGCTCTTGTTTTTATGTTTTGAGCTAGATCCAGATTCAAACTTGTCCTTTTGAAGTGTGATTTCTCCTTTCTTGACAAGTACTTTCTCAATCTTGATTGCATTATCCACCATTTTATCAAAAGATACATGATCTTGCATTTGTAATGGATAGTTGAGCTCTGGAACAAGGTTATTGATAAAGATTTCAAGTTTCTCCATTTCGGGAATTGGTCTAGCATATAGAGAAAATTTCTTTCACCACCTCTTGAGAAAAGTTAGGAATGATTCCCCTGGATATTGCTTGAGGTTACAGATATCGATCATGGTAATCGGATGTTGAATATTGTAGGAATATTGTTGATAAAACAATTTAATCAATTCCTCAAAATTTTTGATCGTAGAAGGTAATCTCGAAAACCATTGAATGGATGCTCCTCCCAAGGATCTAGGAAAAAGACGCATCAGATAGGTCGGTTCATGCATGAATTCCATGGAGTGCGTACAAAACTCTCTGACATGATCTTGAGGATCAGAGTGTCCGTCATATTTGTCATACTTTGGCATCTCTAGTCTTTTTGGGAATGGAGGCATATACAAGTCTTTGTCAAAAGGGAAAGGACAAAGGGCCTCCATGGAAAATTCCTTGGGTTCCTTCTCTTTCTCAATTTTATTCATTTTGACTTGCATAGCGTGCAGTTGGTTCATTATGGCCGTCATCAGAGTTTCTTCCTCATGCGTGATGATATCTTCGACATTGAAGTGAGGAGGAAGTTTAGCTCCTTCCTGGGCTAATTGCAAAAAGTATGCCTCTCTATCCACTTTCAAGAAATGCCTCATCATTCTCTTGAATTCATCGTCATTTTGACATCGATGGATTTCAGAGGGTGTAGGTTCTTGGTCGGCATTATGTTGAGAATGGTGTCCCTGGGATCCTCCTCCTAGAGAACCGTGGTTTGTCCCTACTTGAGACATGGTAGGAGTTTTTGGGCTCCCTGGAACAGATTGAGGAGGAGTTTGCTGATTACCTCTATGAGTTGATAGAGGAGGTATGTAACCAGTTTTCAATCGAAAGTTACCGAGACCGTCGTCTTCGTAGATACTTGACTTGATGAGTTGTTCAAGAGTTGGACCTGGGGTATTGGTCAAAAGTAAGTTTTGAGATGTTTCTTCTGATTTCTTGTGTGAAGAAGCTCTGGTCTCCACCATTAACTTTGAATGAAATAGAAGAAAAGGATGAAAACAACTGAAGAACAATTTGATTCGAGAAAATCGGATGACGCAACCTTGTCAAGATTATGATAGTTTTGAAGATCTGATGAGACGTGGGTGAAGGAAACTGTGCCCTAGATGTATGGGATAGATCGCCCAAAAGATAGCAGACACGAGTTCCCAATACTTAGTCTATTTTTGAAGATTGATTGAAGATTGATAGTTATGACAAGGTTTTGACACGAGATAAAAAGGACTCAAATTGATCAAACAGAAGGCTAGATCGGATTCAAAAGATCAATCTCAGAAAATGGTAGAATGCTCAATAGCTACTGCTCTGTTCCTGACACAATGATATTTTTGACAGATTCTGGAACTAGGCTGGAAACATTGGATATCTTGCAATTTGACAATTTCTGACAACTCTCTCAAATTTTTCCAAACGACACTCTGCAGACTTGTACGACACTGGGTAGTCTATGAAACAATAGTTGCTAAACTCGTACAACAGTTGGGTAGCAATGAAATGACAGTTGACAAAACTCGTACGACAGTTGCTAACAGGGTTTTGACTTTCTTGAATTTGCTAGTTTGAAAACTCGTACGACACTAGGTTCTCAATCATATGACAAATGGGCAATACTGAAATGACACTTGACAAAACTCGTACGATAGTTGCTAACAGGGTTTTGACTTTCTTGAATTTTCTGGTTTGAAAACTCGTACGACACTAGGTTCTCAATCATATGACAAATGGGCAATACTGAAATGACACTTGACAAAACTCGTACGACTTTTGACTTCTTGAAATGAATTTTGACTCCAGAAAGAATTTTATGTCAATTTTTGGATTGTTTGCAAATTATACTGTCCAGATTTTGAAGGTTATACCGGATTTGATCATTTTTAATAGCCAAGCAGATAAACAAGTGCGCAGAATAGCAAGCAAGTGATTCCAAGCATGTCTGAAAACAATGAACAAGGGAAAAAGCAACCTTGCGCATGAACAATCAAGTGACCAAATTGTGCTAATCCCTGAGAGTACTAATTGTGTATGTTCTGAAAAGTTTTGCAATAACACACATATACCTGAGAATGAAAAATTGGCCTCTCTAGGGTTTTTAGTAATGGTTTGACTCTGCAACGTTTATAATTCAAAGGGGTGAACTCCAATCCCAGCGCACCAAAGTTTTGACACAGTTTGAGAACATAATCTTCAAGAGCTGCTAGGGAGATCTGACAACCCAACAATGAACCATACCCGTGGAGATTTCTTCCACAAGGACATTTATATAGCGGCTGTCACTACCATGGTGAAAATGGCTATTACCGCTTGAGGTTCCATCAACGTAGTTTGCCCTGTGAAGGGATTCTCCGCTATGGTTAACCCTCTCTAAAGGTGACTCACATATTTATACGACAAGGGGACTTGGCTCCAGATCCAAAGTTTTTGACACCTTTTCACTTTTAACCTAAACAAAGCAAGCAGATTAATCTAACACGCTAAGACAAAGTTTTGTTCCACCAAGGTCTGTGATATCAACTCCACATGATCTATCAACCTCTCCGGGGAGAGAATGTATCAATCAATAAGAGAAGATGCACTAACCAATTTTGATTCACCAAAGCTCGTGATATCAACCCCACGTGATCTATCAACCTCTCCGGAGAGAGAATGTGTTGATCAATAAGAGAAGACACACTAAATAAGCTGAATGTGAAATGCACTAAGTATCCTCCCTACCTACAAGGATTCTGTCGTCAAGAAAGATTTCTCTAGGAACCCAATCTCTCAAGAATCACGAATAGTGTTCATAGGGCCTAATTACTATGTGAGCACAAATATATTCCTGAAAGCAAATCTACCAAAAGCATCCAAAAACTAGAAAGAGGAACACTTAACGCTTAAAGCAAATATGAGATGAGTCCACAAGGTGGAACACTTAACACCTCACACAATCTGAAAACGAGTCCACAACTTAGAAAACAAGTGAGTTCCTAAAAGCACAAAAGGGTTGCCAAGTGGAACACTTAACGCTTCTATCTTGTTGACCCCTCCCCTTTATGGCACTGAGATTGCAACCACGGGGTGGAAATGAGGGGTCGATGGATTAGCGAGTCCAATAACCCAAGATAGCAATCAAGATCAATGACAAGTATTCTAAGACTACTTAATGAATCCTTAAGGGATCACAACCTAGTATCAAATTATGCAAGTGTGTAAAAATAGATCAAAAGCATGAAAAGATGCACACAAGCTTGACATGTGAGAGATTTATTTTAAGTCCAAATTGAAATGTTTTCAAAACAAAGAGAATGCCTCGTGATCCTCGCAACACGCTTAGTAGATTTTACCTGATTTTTAGCAATTCTTGCACTTTTCCCAATCAAAATCAGCAGAAATCAATCAGAAACAGTAAATTTCAATTGTTAGGGTTAGTTGTCAGTCAAAATTCAAAAATCAAATCTGAAAAACTATCTGCAAAAATGAAACGACAATTGAAATCTGGTACCAAAACTCGTACAACAGTGGGTATGCTCCCAAATGACAGTCCAGAAACTCGTATGACACTGGGTATTCTACCATATGACAGTTGAGCTCCCAAACGACAGTGGGTATGTGATGAAATGAGTCTCGATCTGATAGACTATCGTACGACAATGGGTCCAGTATCATACGACAGTGGGTATGCTCCCATACGACATTTGTTAGAAACTCGTACGACAGCTGTACGGACAAAAATTAAAAATCGCAGTTTTGCATAGATCCCGAGAAGAAAAAGATAGAAATTGATAAAATTGAATTGGAAACCTGTTTCAAGGCTCCACGGTGGGTGCCAGAAATGTGTGTGTGAAAATTGTACCTGATCTGTAGACACAACACTTCAGTAAAACATTAGAGGTTAACTATAATCAAAATCATGCAAAATTGAAATCTAATCTAACCAAGCGATTTACTGCCTTCTAGTAGGTGCGAGATTAATGTTCTCAGATTGTAATCGAGATCAGTGACCTAGACGACACTTGAATGAAGGATTTGAATGCAATTGATCTAGATATGAAATATGAATGCAATTAATCTATATTTTTGGATTTTATGATGCAATAAGGAATGAAAACTTGATATGAATCTATGCTAGATGAAATTGATATGCTATGAATGCTATTGAAAATTGATATGCAATGCTAATCTAACAATGATATGAAATATGAATGCAAAAATAAGATTGATCTCACAAAGATGTCGATTCGCAAGAGCTTTGATTCTTTAATTCCAATTCTCCAGCATGATTGTGCAAAAATATGAGATGCTTGGATGCAAATTTGAGAGATGATTGAGAGATGAATTATGAAGAGATGAGCCTTGTTTTTATAGAAATCCAAGGCTTTGGAGGTGCATGGATAAAAAATCCATAAATCACTCAAATAACTCAGGTTGATTTTTGAGTTATTTTTAAATAAAGGTAATTAAGTCACAAAAATCATGCAAAAGCACAGTTAAACTCGAATTAGAAGTTTAGATCAACTTTAAAACTCAAAAAGATGTTGAGTTTCAAAAAGCTAACAACTTGCATTGATTTTCCAATTTTGAGTTTAACTGGTCCTTGAATGTGCACATGGATAATTATGATTTAATAAATAAATAAAGTGATTTATGCTCAACTTAACTGCTTTTTGAAATAAAATAATTAATTTATGGGTTAATTAACTATTTTACCAAACTTTTATTAAAAATTATATTATTAAATAATGACAACATGCTTTAATCAATTAAATAAGAATTTAATCAATTATTCATAAGATATTAGATTTATTGTCAAAATTAAATAATACAATTAATAATAGATAGAATTAAATTTAATTACATAATTAAGTGACAAGATATTAAATCTAATTAATTAAATATGAAAATATTCAATTAATCAAACTTAGGATAAATGTGATTTATTGCCAAATAATTATAAAATTAAAGATAATTATGATGATTAGGAATATTACTAGGAATATTCCCCAATGTAGAATTTAAGATAATCAATTATGATTCGATGATGTTTAGATGTGCCTTAGATTAGGACTTCGATGTCGATTTCGTTCAATTTGTAGATGTAGGAGATTAATGAACTTATAGCCCATTTTTGGGGTATTACACAAATACTTTAGTTAGGTTAATTTGACAACTCATGTACATCTATCTGCCCATCTCCACTTATCCGCGATGAAGGATTTGAGTGCAAAATGTGTCAGGCTAGGGAAAATGCCGAAATTATATTTTTACGATGCCTTCTCTGTATTGTAATCACATATCTTTTTTGTGACCATATGCGGAGATTAGCTCAGGAATTAGTCAATTTAGTATTTTTATATTGTAACTAATATTTTAATATGGATACAGCATTTAACTTCTCTTTGCCTCAAGTGCGCATATATATGGTTTACATCTTTTTTTACAATAATTCTTCATGTTTATGGCTCAGGTGAGCCCCAATCTACTGTCAATCACATGATTTAACTTATTGTGTTTTCTTGGTTATTCCATTTGTTCCTTGATACATCAATTTGACCACACCCACTCCACTTCACGTGGATGTCTTTGAAATAGACTCCTAACCCTAATAAACTGACTGTAACTACTAACTAACCTTATAAAACAACAACAGCTAAGAACGCTCGCTTGCCAACATCTGTTGAATACAAGGTCCTTGAGAGATCAATCAATCGGGATGAGTGGACAAGGATGATGAGATGGGGGAAGTGGAGTTGAATCCCAATGAAAAGGAAGCTCTGGCTGCAATTAGGAAGAAGAAGAAGATTCTTATCGTCGAACATAGATTGAAGAAGAGTACTGTAGAGAGCAGGCCTACTGTACCAAGGAAGTTTGACAAGAACAAGGAATATGGCTTAAACAAAATGGGAAAACATCTTTCTAGCCTGGGCTTGGATCCTTCAAAAATTAGCTTGATAATAAATGAAGTAGATGAGAGCTGAGCAATTAGCTTCCCAAGAAAAATCTCATAAATGAATTATGTGTACCCTAATTCTTGTACCTTCTGCATGTACCTAAATGATATATTTGAAACAACAAGGGTAAATATAGCCTTACCCTTGTTGTTTCAAATATATCATTGGGGTACGCATAGAGGGCATAGGAATTGGGGTACACATAGTTCATTTATGAGATTTTTCTTGGAAAGCTAATTGCTCATCTGTCATCTCATTATTATGAAGCTAATTATCGAAGGATCCAGGCCCAGGCTAGAAAGATGTCTTCCCAAACACATAAAAAACATGCACATAAACATGACAGCTGAGAAACATAAATGTAGCCATCATGGTCACATTTGTTTGGAGACAACATAATTGAGTTGTATACCCAGACGATGGAGAGCAACTTCTACTCCTCCGATTCCAAGTTGACACTGCGGGATCTAAAGACCATAGATAAGGAATAAATTTAAAGAGAGGAGGAGGGCCATAATGACCAAAATAATACAGGACAAACCTCAAGTTAAATGAGGCAACTGTAAACATTTTAATAGATTTTTATTATTAAATAATGAAATTTGCATAAACTAGTGTTATAAGCCCCCTCATTACATGATTTATTATTGTAAGCCTCCTCTGACTTATGCATCTAAAAAATGAAACTACAACCTATTGGGATTGAGACAAACCTTATAAAACAATAGCAGCTAAGAAGGATCGCTTGCCAACATTTGCTCATGAATACAAGGTCCTCCAACAGATGTATTCAACAAATGTTGGCAAGCGATCCTTCTTAGTTGTTGTTGTTTTATAAGGTTTATCTCAATCCCAATAGGTTGTAGTTTCATTTTATAGATGTGCAAGTCAGAGGGGGCTTACAATAATAAATCATGTAATGAGGGGGCTTAGAACACTAGTATATGCAAATTTCATTATTTAATAATAAAAATCTATTAAAATGTTTGCAGTTACCTCATTTAACTTGAGGTTTATCCTCTATTATTTTAGTCATTATGGCCCTCCTCCGCTCTCTAAATTATTCCTTATCTATGGTCTTTGGATCCCGCAGTGTCAACTTGGAATCGAAGGAGCAGAAGTTGCTCTACATCATCTGGGTATAACACTCAATTATGTTGTCTCCAAAAAAATGTCACCATGATGCCTAAAATTATGTTTCTCAGTTGTTGTGTCCTAGGACCCCTTATGACCCTTTACGACCCTTTATGATCCCTAAGAATACATCTTAGAGGTCTTAAAATGTCGTAAAGGGTCATAAGAGGCTCCTAGGAGGGGCCAGATGAGCTTCCACCTTCACATGGTTGGCCCTGTTAAGTAGAGAATGTTATACTCTTCTTGAAACAAAGAGAAGCTCAATAATTTAAGGTCTCAGTCCACAGACAAATTAAATTAGACTTACTATCCAAATTGGTACTTTGATGAGAATCAATGATGGGCCGGAGTTTTTAGATTTTGAGAAGACGTATATGCAAAGTCCTATGTCAAGAAAGTGATTTATCTTTATCTTAGTTTCTGTAGTATTGAAAAAAATGAGTGGGTTGGACATTAGTGGTGGATCTATTCTCTCTTATCATTCTTCATAATCCCTTTGGTAGTTATTCTTTCTTGTAACTCACCTTAATCGGTGTGCATATATTTGAGAGCAATCTTTTCCATGGTTTTTCCCTTTACAAGTTGTTCCACATAAATCTAGTATTTCTTGTGTTTATGTTTGCTATTATTTTTGTGTTCCTATCCTTAAAAGGTTGTAATTTCAAAGTAAGTTTGGTGGAACTAATTAAAGGTTTATAAGGTTATAATTTGTGGACAATTGATTCACCCCCACTCTCAGTTAGATTCTTGCACATTCAACAATTGGTGTTAGAGGTTTGGTTCCATGGAGAAGAGATTAACTTCTTAAGGAGGTCATGATGGCACACAAACTGTCATTACCTATATTTGATGGATCTGACTATGATTACTAGAAAGTGTAGATGCAAGGATACTTGGTTTTTGTCATATATAAGACCTAGAAGGTTGTTGAAAGAAAATATGTGAAACTAAATAGAGTGAACTAAAACCTTCAGATGTTATATATAAGACCTAGAAGGTTTTTTATTGTTATATCAAAGGTTGAGTTAACTAAAGTTATATCATTAGAAATAACTCATGATGTTTGGGAAAAGTTAAGAAGTTGTTATGAAGGAAATGATATGGTGAAACAATATAAGTTGTAGAATGCTAAGGTTAAATATGAAAGAAGATGTACAATTGGAAACAGACAATGAGCTCTACCTTGTCATACGCAGTGAGAAGTATTCCCAAGAAATGGGAATGATAAGGTGGAAATGGCAGGTGGTGGAGAGTGGCAGTCTGAGAAAGCCTTTCAAAATTTTGGAGGATGTGAATGTGGGTGGAATAAGAGCCATCTTTGAGTAAGATTTGTTGTGTCTTTTTATGCCCAAACTCTCCCACAACCCATTCACTCCTCACATCATCCCCCTCTTTCTCATCGCCCACATCAACCCCACAAATAAGAAGAAGGCAAATAGCCTAGATATAATCTTTAAGTATTATTTTTGTTGAAACCCTGCCCATTTGTTCCTAATCTGAGGCCTTGAAACCACAATGTTAAGTCCATTGCCATATTTTCAATAATTTATTTTGGGGAAATCTATATGTGGCTACAAAACAAACTTGTCCCCGGCTCAAGAATCTACTGGCATAAAGCTCCAATATTTTAATGAATTGTGGTTTCATGGTATGTTATATGCTTATAGTGTCCTCGAAGCCATATTTGCAAAATATTGAAATATAAACAAGGAACACACAACTGTTTGACAAAATGCCTTGCATAAATATGGCCTCAAGGTGCTCTATGATGGAAAAAGAATATACTTATCAATGAGAGTGTTATATATTTGACAACTATTCTGACTAGCTCTTGTCGAAAGAGCAACAAACATTCTTTGTTATTTCAACAAGAATTCTATACATTCGACGATAATTTCGACCATAAGTCCTCATAATTTCGACCGGCATTAGTCACCAAGATGAAAGGTATGATCGATAATTCTTCCAGGTTGAAGTGATTATTTTGATGATGAGTTCGTTGATAATTCAACCACTATAGACGTCAGAATTTTGATGATGGTTTTTGTGTCATATAATCGATGAAAAAAATTTAACAACAGTTATGGTCGTTGGGTCGACCAATTGGTATCGAAAATTTGACTAATCCTCATCGAAAAATAAGCTAAAATTTACTAGTGCCTAATTTGACCCTGCCCACCCTAAAGATCATAACCTTGTACTACATTAAGAAGCCTATCACCTTGCAAGAAGACCTCCTTAACTACTTTAGTCACTATCAAATGGAGCAATTGATATGACTAAAGCAAGTCAAATGCATTTGAAAGAAATATTGAAATGATTTGGGAAGGAAATATTACCCACTGAGCCAATATTTCATCCCTTATGATTTGTTTGATGCCTTTGTGGAACTAGTAACAATGCACACACACACACACACACATATATACTATTAATATTATTTAGAACAACATAGAGGGGGGTGAATCAGTTGTTCGTAGGTCTAGATGTACCAATTGAACTTTTAAAAATTTCAACTATCTCATATCTAATCACCAACACAACTCGGTCTCTAAAGTATATATACCAGAAACATATAACATGTAGTCCACTGTCCAAAAGTAATTAACTTGCAGAATATAGAAACATTCACACAAGTATAACACCAGGATTTATAGTGGAAATCCAACTTGGGAAAAACCACTTTGTAACATGTTACTGGTATTTTCACTCTTCTAAAGTGAGCTCTGTGAAAAGCCAACCTTGTTAAAGGTTTACAAACACGCTGCTAAGTGTGACCCTCTTAAAGGATTTAAACACTCTGTCAAAAGTAACCTAGTTAAAGGATTTAAGTACATTCCATTAGAATGCCACCTTGATTAAAGGATTTAAACAATGACTGTTAGGTCAACCTTGATTAAAAGATTTAGACTGATACAATGGTTAGAAAGTAGCAGTAGTTTCTGATCTGAAAAACATACAACTCACTTTGCAAATAACATATCCAATTCACACATATATGTTGACTTAATGAATGAGTTCCATTTCCATCTCCAATCACATATCTACTCAAAATTCACTTCAAGCAATTACAACTTTGATCAACTCCTTCACAATTTCATCTTTAGCCTTATGCTTACACTTATGAGTCAATAACATCAACAACTTCAGCATACTCTACAACCTCACAATTAGGTTTTCCTTTATACCTCTTCAATCAGGTAGATCCTTCTTTTGTCACTTAATCTCCTTCATAGATCTTAGGTTAGGTTAGATTCATCGAATCCTTCCAACATTTAAGTTCTTCATCCTTCCTTCTAGATACATCTTCAAACTTCTCATTGAATCCATAATAAAATAATTTACCATGCATTAAATTCTCCATACAATCAATTAATAAAGTCAACATGATTTACATAACCCAAGAATTTAACTATGTTGGCTGGGAATCTGAATTCTTTCTCCAAAAGTAAACTACTGACACTCAGTCAATACTATGTTCATCTCCTCGGTCATCACTACATAACTCGGTCATCTCTACAAACTGTCTTCCTCGGCTAACATTGTCTTGTTCAATAATTTCCTCTCACTCGGCATAAACTGATATTTAGTCAACACTAAATTTACTAGACATATACTGGCACTCGGTCAACACTAACATCACTTGGCTTAATCTATATTTCTTCAATTTTGCTCGGTTAAGCCTACTTCTTCATTCTTTCTTCTTACTTAGATAAATAATACATTATCTTATCAATGTGCCAAATAATCAAGTACCCATTGAAGTATCAAATAACTCAACCTTTCCTTAGGTTCTCTTGTTATCTCCCTTTCCCTAATCCTTTTCATCAATCAATAGATATAGTACTTTCTTAGATAGCAATTGTCTTACCAATTAAGGTTTGACATCAATGATAATACAATAATTATTTCAATTGTAGGTTCCAACAATCTCCCTCTTTGGCATTGATGGAAACACCACATGAATAACACATGATTCACCAACCAATCCAAAAAATATTAGTGCATCATAAAGATTTATAATAGCCTTAGCTTCATTTTGATTCACAACTACTTAGCTTGCTTGAATGTTCACACAGTTACTCCCTCTGAATCTTTTCTGTCTCTTTCTCCCTCTGATTCTCTGAATCTCTGAATCTTGGAACATATACCTCAGTGTTCTTTTTTTTGTGTTTTCATCTAAATCTCTCCCTCTTTGTCACTAATGCCAAAGAAATATCTAGCACTTATATCTTTCATATGTAGATGTCATCTTATCAATTCAGTATCAATATTTCTCGCTTTGTCATCTTGCTTATGACTGATTATCAGCTTTGTTGTTCTCTTCAAAACTCTAGGTAGATCCTAAAGTGTGACCTTTCCTGCATCAATTTGTTAGATATTCTATGTAGCACATTTGATGTAGTGCTCCTAGTTGACTAGGCAGCCTCAGTTAGGGGAAGCACCCCTAGTTTACCTCTAAGATATTCATGAGCATCCTTAGGAAAAGCTTTTTTGAATATGTCTGCTAGTTGTTCCTTTGTATTCACATATTCTATTCTCACTTCTTTATCTTGTACCAATTCCCTCAAGTAATGATACTTGATAGCAATATGTTTAATTAGTCTTTGTGTGCATTACTGGATTCTTTGATATGTTGATAACACTTGTGTTATCACATAAAATAACAACCGACTCAGTGATTTCCTCTATCATCCCTTTCAACAATTGCTTAATCCATACTAGATTTGAACAATTTACTGCAATTGCTACATACTTAGCTTCTGTTGTAGATTGGGAAATATAGTTTTGTTTCTTGCTTGTCCAAGAGACTAATCTCTTTCCTAGAAAGAATGCTCCACCACTTGTACTTTTCCTATCATCAACATTTCTTGCCCAATTTGCATCAGTGTAAACTCTCAATTCAAATTTCTCATTCTTCTTATAGTATAATCCATAATCTTTTGTCCCTTTCAGATATCTCAGTATTCTCTTCACAACCATCATATGATTTTCCTTAGGATTGGCAGAGAATCTTGTCACAATCCCAACTTCTAGGGCTATATTTGGTCTATTATGGACAACATATTGTAGCTTTCCAATCATGGATTTATATAGGGTTTGATTCACTTCAGCAGTATCATCAGTTTTAGATAGTTTCTATCCAATAGCCATAGGAGTACTTACTGGTCTAGAATCCTCCATACCAAAAGTTTCTAGTATCTCTTTGACATATTTAGAGTGTGTGATAAAGATACCTTTCTCCATCTGATAGACTTGCAAACCAAAAAAGAACTTAATCTCACCAAACATAGACATCTCAAAATCAATTTGCATCTCATTTGAAAATCTCTGACATAGGGCATCTTGTCTTCCAAATATGATATCATCTGGAGAAAAATTTCAGCTAACAAAATCCCTTTACCTTCTTTAGCTTTCATGTATAGATTGTTGTTGTCATTTGTCCTTGTAAATCTAATCTTTATCAAATAATTGTGCAACCTATCATACCAAGCTTTGGGGGCTTTCTTTAGTTCATACAATGCCTTGTTCAGTTTGCAAACCATATTTTTCTTGTTTGGATCAACAAATCCTTCAGGTTGTTCAATGTATACTTCTTCTTCTAATATACTATTCAGAAATGAAAATTTAACATCCATCTGATATACTTTGAAATCTCTGTATACAACATATGCAAGTAGAGTTCTCACTCCTAATCTTGCTACAAGGGAAAATGTTTCCCCATAGTCTATTCCTTCTTCTTGTGCATAACCCTTGCATACCAATGTTGCCTTGTTCCTTGTGACTTGTCCTTGTTCATTAAGCTTGTTTTTGAATACCCATTTTGTTCCAATAACATTTTTATTTTCTGGTCTTGACACCAGAGTCCAGGTATCATTCTTTTCTATTTGATCTATTTCTTCATTCATAGCTTGAATCCAGTCTTCATTTTCTAAAGCATCTTTACTGTCTTAGGCTCAAAATCACATAATAAACATGTAGGGTCTTTCAACTTACTTTTGGTCAAGACTCCAAATTCCTCATCTCCAATGATTTATTCAGGCTTATGATGTCTTCTCACATATTGTGCCAATGTAGGTTCAATTTTCTTTTCTCCTTGATCTTCAAGTTCATCATGAAAAATTTTAGTTTCTACTTCTGATTGCTCGACAACATCCTCCTAATGCTTGACATTGCTTACCCATTACTCTGCATCTAGTGTAAGTGTGTTACTTGCATCTCCTTCTTCCATATAGAAAAAAGATCCATAATATTCAGGTTCTTGTTTACCTTCCTGTTCGTTCTTCTCTGCATATTCATCAACTCTCACATTTACACTTTCCACAATTTTGTTAGTGTTAGAGTTCAAACACTTATAAACTTTTCTTTTAGTGGAATAACCTAGGAATATTCCTTCATCACTTTTTGTATCAAACTTTCCATTCCTATTATCTTTCAGTATATAGCATTTACTCCCAAAGATTCTAAAGTATTTCACATTAGGTGCATATCCATGCCATAATTCATAAGGTGTAGCATTTGTACATTTATTTATTTGTACTCAGTTTAAGGTATAAACAACTATACTCACAAGTTCTCTCTAGTATTTTTGTGCAACATTCTTCTCAATCATTAGTGTTCTTGCACAATCCATAATTGACATGTTTCTCCTCTCAATTATACCATTATGTGGAGGTGTTCTAGGTGTAGACATCTGTCTCTTGAATCCTCTATCATTGTAGAACAAATTGAACTCATTTGATATAAACTCTCCACCTTGGTCAGATCTCAGACATTTTAGGCTCTTACCTATTTATTTTTCAACTTTTGCCAAGTACCACTTAAACAACTGAAATGCATTAGATTTTTCTTTCAAAAACATTATAGTCATCATCCTAGTGTAGTCATCAACAAATAGAATAAATTATTTAGCACCACAATAATTTTGTATAGCCATAGGTCCACAAAGGTCAGTATGAACTAGATCCAAAACATTTTCAAAAGTAAATGTCTTGCTCTTAAAACTAGACTTTGTCATTTTACCCAACTAACACTCTTTGCACATCACATTATCAGGTTTCTTCAATCTTGGCAAACCTCTAACTTTCTTCTTTTTACTAATATTTACTAGATTGTCAAATTTTACGACATAACCTCTTATGCCATAACCATACATCATCAAATTGTGAAAACAAACATGTCTCTTTAGATGGATCTAGATAGAACAAGTTACGTCTAGTATGTTCTCCACTTCCAATTAGTTTACCAGTAGCATCAAATATTTTAGCCTTTCTATGATGAAACTCCACTCAGTAACTAGTACTGTTAAGTTGTGCAACACTCAGCAAATTGTAGTTAAGACCTTTAACCCAATAGGTATTTTCACATGTGATCTTATTAGTGAGCTTAATTGATCCTTTACCCCTCATAGGACATGGTGTATCATTACCAAACTTAACATTTATACCTTTGTAATGATTTAGGGTTTCAAATTTACTTTTATCACCAGTCATGTGATGTGAGCAACCACTATCGATAATCCATTTATCACCTTTACTCACATAAGAAATAAGTGCAGTTTTCTCATCTTCATCAGAATCATCTTTCATAGCAACATAAACTACTTCAATATCAAAATCATCATTGTCACTGTTAGTTCCCTCTTCAACAATATAATAGGATTTCTTACATTTATCCTTGTAGTCTTTATACCTTTGGTGATCTCTATTACCTCTCTTATCCTTGTACTTGCTTTCTCTTTCCTCATCCTTGTCATTCCTATCAGGACATCTTGCTGCAATATGACCAACTTTGTTACATGAAAATAGATTATAGGAAGTTTATCTTTATATTTGCCTTTTCCTCTTTTAAATCTTCTAGTCATGAGTGCTTCAAGGTCATCTAGTTCCTCATCAGAAGTGTCACTATCACTTTCACTTTTCACACATTTTTCTTTTTCTCTCTTAGATTTATGCAAAACCATTTGTGACTTGAATGCAGATTTAACATTAGGAATAGTGTAGGTATCATAATTAGATAGATCAAAAGCAGTAAGCTTACCAATAAGACTTTCCAGAGTTAGAACATTACCAGGATTACATCTTGATTCTTGGATTGTAGAAATTCTGATAGCATAGATAGGAAGAAAAGTTCTCATTACTTTACCAATAATAGTCTCATCATCAATGATTCCATTAGCTCCTCTAATAGGATTCACTATCTCCTTAATTCTAGCACAGTACTGAGCAATATTTTCACCTTCTTGCATTTTCATTTCATCAAACTTACCTCTCAAGCTTTTAGCTTTTGCTCTCAGTACATTTGTATCACCACCATACATGGTTGCAAGAGTATCCCACATTTGCTTTGCAGTAGTGAAATCTTTGATATCTTCAAATTCTAGATATCTTAAGGCATATGCAATCTCCAACATTGCTTGATTGTGTTCTTGTTTTTCTTTCATCTCCTCGGCAGTCAAAGATGCAACAGGTATAACATAGTCATGTTCAAAATAGTATTTCACCAAATCACCAATACCAGCTAGATGCAGTTTCATCAGACTCTGCCATGTAGGGAAGTTCTCCTTGTTCAACTTCGGTACCTCCTATTTATACATCTTGATCATTAGCTTCGAGTACCTTTAAACTTTTTCTTTGTAAGCGCCAACAAGTCTGATACCAATTGTTAATATTATTTAGAACAACGGGGAGGGGGGTGAATTAGTTGTTCTCAGGTCCAGAAGTACCAATTGAACTTTTAAACACTTCAACAATCTCAGATCTAATCACCAACACAACTCAGTCTCTAAAGTATATATACCAGAAATATATAACATGCAGTCCACTGTCCAAAAGTAATTAACTTGTAGAATATAGAAACATTCACACAAGTATAACACCAAGATTTATAGTGGAAACCCAACTTCAGAAAAACCACTTTGTAACATGTTATTGATATTTCCAGTCTTCTAAAGTGAGCTCTGTGAAAATCCAACCTTGTTAAAGGTTTACAAACACACTACTAGGTGTGACATGTGTGTGTGAAAATTGTACCTGATCTGTAGACACAACACTTCAGTAAAACATTAGAGGTTAGCAAAAATCAAAATCGTGCAAAATTGAAATCTAATTTAACCAAGCGATTTACTGCCTTCTAGTAGGTGCGAGATTGATGTTCTCAGATTGTTATCGAGATCAGTGACCTAGATGACACCTAAATGAAGGATTTGAATGCAATTGATCTAGATATGAAATATGAATGATATATATATATATATATATATATATATATATATATATATATATATATATATATATATATATATATATATATATATATATATATATATATATATATATATATATATATATATATATATATATATGCAATGATATGATGAAAACTGATATGAATCTATGCTAATATGAAAATTGATATGCTAAAATGATCTAACAATGATATAAAAAAGAATCGAAATGAATGTAAAAAAAACAAATTGATCTCACAATAGCCTTGATTCGCAAGAAGCTTTGATTCTCCAAATTCCAATTCTTCAAAATAGTTGTGCAATTCGTAGATGACTTTGGCAAAGTAAGCTTGCAAAATTATGAGATGAATTATGAAGAGCTGAGCTTTGATTTTATAGAAATCCAAGGCTTTGGAGGTGCATGAAAAAAAACCATAAATCACTCAGATTAACTCAGCTTGATTTTTGAGTTATCTAATAATAAAGATAATTTAATTCACAAAAATCATGCAAAAGCACAGTTCAACTCGAATTAGAAGTTTAGATCAACTTTAAAACTCAAAAAGAATGTTGAGTTTCCAAAAGCTAACAACTTGCATTGATTTTCCAATTTTGAGTTTAACTGGTCCTTCTATGTGCACATGGATAATTATGATTTAATAAATAAATAAAGTGATTTATTCTCAACTTAACTGATTTTTGAAATTAAATAATTAATTTATGGGTTAATTAACTATTTAATCAAACTTTTATTCAAAACTATATTATTAAATAATGACAACTTGCTTTAATCAATTAAATAAGAATTCAATCAATTATTCATAGGATATTGAATTTATTGTCAAAATTAAATAATACAATTAATAATAGATATAATTAAATTTAATTACACAAATAAGTGGCAAGATATTAAATCTAATTAATTAAATATGAAAATATTCAATTAATCAAACTTTAGGATAAATGTGATTTATCGCCAAATAATCATTAAATTAAAGGTAATTAAGATAATTAAGAATATTGCTAGGAATATTCCCTGATGCAGAATTTAAGATAATCAATTATGATTCGATGATGTTTAGATGTGCCTTAGGTTAGGACTTCGATGTTGATTTCGTTCGATTTGTAGATGTAGGAGGTTAATGAACTTATAGCCCATTTTTGGGGTATTATATTTTGCCCCTCTTTGAATTACTGTGCGAAGCGCAGTGGTTCAAAGACAGTCTATGTTTGATAGAGATATTTTACTGATTTGAAATTGATAATTGATATGAGACAGAAGCTGATTGATATTGATTGATATGAAGATAATAGGTCCTGAATGACCAAAGATAATGTTCACTATAACAATGATAAACCGATGATTGTGAAAGAGTGTTAAAACACCTGATTCCAAACCTTAGGATTGCTAACAAGTGAGTGACCGGTTCTAGACTCAATTGTCTTAGCAGAACTAGTAGGTATCACATTCGAACCCTTCAGTTGCCGAAGAACCAAGGAAAGAACACTATGATCCAATGGTTGCAAAAACTAATATAGTTTACAAGATTAGGAGAATACCAGATTGATATGGATCTTGATGAATCTAATATGCCCCAAGTGATGATAGATTTGCCCCGAGTGATGAGGACTTTTTTGATGAATCAATAACTAGATGTGATTGTTTGTCTTGATCACTGATGAAAGATATTGATAGAAATTGATTTACAGACTTTGAATGATATGCAATACCATGCCCCCTTCGGGATTAAAATTGAAATCTGACAAGAGAAGTCAGCGTTAAAGTTTAGAAGCATGTTAATTGATTTGAGAAGTGGTTATACACATCTGAGAACATGTTCTGCATTGTTTAGAGGTCCTGGAGACCATGTTTGATAAGGTTTGACCATGAGTTGAAATTTTGATAGTTTGATGTAAGATAATCAGTTAAGTTGAATACTAGATTTCTGTGATGATTGAAGGTTGATTATGCAAGTAGTTAATAATATGAATGATCTCGAATTTTGATTTTGATCCCGAAAAAGGATTCTACTTGCTGTTTCACTGGAGGAACCTTCGTGTGAGATTCAACTCTTATTAGATTGGAAGAGGTGATTGAAGAATCATTTAAGTGTTCAAGCAATTTGTGAGATCATGCAAAGTGCAAAAATACAAATAAACATGCAGGATGATAATGCAACCCTAGGACCTAGGACCTACTCACTGATCATGTGTCGATTTGTTATCATCATTGAACTTTTAGGTAACTGGATAAATCAATACAATGCCCACTAGCTATGAAACCATAGATAGATGAATATTCATTTGTATGCACAAGAATCAATACAACACCCACTAGTGAATAACCATGGATATATTAATATTGATTTTGTTTTCAGAATGTCAGATTAGATATAAGCACTAAGGCACAAACGCCAGGATGACCTGAATATCATGTCTATTTTGATATTGCAATTTGTATAAGCATCAAAACATAAATTTTGTGATGACCTAAATACGCCTTGCATTGCAAACACATCAAATAGTTTAAGAGATCATTCTAAATCCAATGTGAATTACCCGTAGTGACCCTTTATCATTCACATCCTTAGGTAAGATCTCGTTTCACAGTAGGAGAAAGAACTCACTCAAAAAGACAATAGTTAGATCAAACTTCTTTGAATTTTCCAGGTATCAATGGTTGAGGTACGCATGGCCATCCAATTCGAGATAGAGGCTCTTATAATCGGACACCATTTCAATCCAAAATTTCCAAAGTTGTTAGATTTTCACATACAAGAAGAAAACAAAGAAATGATTATGCCCCCAGTTATCACTCTCTAAATCCTGTAAAGGACATCATCGAAGAGCTCGAAGGGATATAATATGCAAAAATCTCAATGTGAATCAGTAAGCATACAAGGAGATAAAAACATGAAGCATAGATTTTTTTCAGCTTGATGTTTGATGTTTGATTGTGTTGTTGTTGATGCAAAATCCTTTTTGGAGACAAGATTGACTGACTGACTCAAATGAAGCTTCAAAGGACTCTGAGTGGATATGATATGTCTCAGATACATGGGAGACCATTGGATATGACATTGATTGCCCCCAAGTGTTAAGCATTGATAGGATACAGACGCTTGAGTTGATTGGTGTACAAACTGACTTTATTGAAACAAGGATATATACAGACTAAAGCAGACTGAAAGCTGGGAAAGACCAAGATTGCGCTGATAGATGGGGCATTTTGAACAAGTGGCACCTGTTTGCTGGGTTTTCACCATCTTGGCAGAGATTCTATTTTTGCTACCAAGGCGCCTGTTTCCAGGTTTTTACCAACACACTTTTTCTTCTTCTTCTTTTTTTTAATTTAAAATTTTTGATATTTTTCAATTTTTTTGTGAATCATCAAGGCGCCTATTGCTAGGTTTTCACCAAGATGTTCATTTTTTCAAGACTTTTTAAGATTTTTAAGATTTTTTTTTTGAATTTTTGAATTTTTGATATTTTCTAATTTTTTTATGAATCATCAAGGTGCCTATTGCTAGGTTTTCACCAAGATGTTCATTTTTTTAGGACATTTTCCAATTTTAAAGATTTTTTCAGGACATTTTACCATAGACTGAATGCCTTAGGCGTAGAATTTCTTCAGATGGAGAACGTTGATTGGTTCTCAGAGATGTTGTCCTTCAGTCGTTGAGAGTTGATAAGCACTAGAGCCAAAAGTAGTAGTGATAACAAAAGGACCTAGCCAGTTGGATTCAAACTTCCCCTTGCGTTCTCGATGGGATTGATTTTTAGGATTTTCTCTCAAGACTAGATCACCAACCTGAAATTCTTTGTGTCTGACTTTCTTGTTGTAGCCTCTAGACATTCTCTTTTGATATACTCTGAGATGATCATACGCTGCTTGTCTGCGCTCATCTAGTAGTTCAAGTTCTTGCAACCTAGACACTCTGTAGTCATCATCAGTTACTAGACCATGCATTCTGATTCTTAGTGAAGAGATTTCAACCTCAATAGGCAGTACCGCTTCAGATCCATAAAGTAAAGCAAAAGGTGTAGCCCCAATATGTGTTCTGATACTTGTTCTTATACTTATTCTGATACTTGTTCTTATACTGGTTCTGGTACTAGTTCTGATACTTGATAGCATCTTTTTCCATTGCAAACTCCCAAGCAAGATCATATCATGCAGTCCCAATGTCTAGCAAGGTGGAGAACAAGAGGGATTAGCAAGTTGGTGGATGAGATGGAAGACAAGAGAATGAAGGAGAATGAAGGGAAGAAATCGTCAAGGGAAAAATCCTCAAGAATACCCAAGCTAGGGAAAAATTGTCATGTAAAGCACATTTTGACAAGCAATGAAAGGCCAGCATAGGATAAGTTACAAAAGTGTAATACCAAAGAAGGACAGGATGTAGTCCAAAGGAGTAGACATGTCAAGAGGTTTCAAAGCATCGTGTTTTACTCTTTCTCTTTTATTAGATCAAGACCAAAGAGAAAAATGATAGCGATAGGTGAAAATGAATGGAGGAAGATAAATATGAAGGATAAATAGGAAGGGAATGAAAGCAAGATCATCGTAAGATAGCTCACAAGATAGCCAAATGTTCATGTATAGATCAACATCAACATTGTCAAGATCAAAGAGAGAAGATGGAATGGATGAAATATGTAGAAGAACTATGCATGATGCTTGATTGCCAGGTTTTCATCATGGTACTTATCCAAGGTGCCACAAGGAAGTGGTTTTCACCATAGGATGAATTTCTTTCTCTTTACTTTTGCTACCAAGGCGCCTGTTTCCAAGTTTTCACCATGGCACATTTTCAATTTTTTTTTTTTTTTTGGAAGAAGGCAAGCTTTTTAGATAATGCTCCTTGAAAGGATAAACCATGATATGCCAAGGATTCAAAATGATACGCTCAAAAATGATGATAGGGAAAGGGAGATGGAAGAGAAAAATGGAGGATAAGGTTTTATGTAAAGCGAGTGAGGTTGGAAGATAGGAGGAATAGGCAAATGAGGAAAAATGATAGAATGTAGAAGGATAATGAATGGAAAGATTGTGAAAGGGTAGATAGAAATGAAGGAAAGATCAACATCAACACACACCTTGAAGGGTGGTGAGAGGGTGGAGGAAATGTGAATGAAGGAATACGTGAAAGAATATGGTGAATGGATAGAAGAGGTTGTGGTTTACGCACATGGAATGGAAGAATGTTTTTGGAAGAAGATGAAGTGGAAGTCTTTGGAAGCTTGAATGTCAACTTCACTTTTTTCTCAACACCAGACTCTTTCAAGAGAGACTTTGGAATCCATATAGCTGTAGGCTTTTCATTTTTGTTTGATGATCTAGAGAGAATATCTTTAATGATGGATTTTAGAACCCATACTTGTCTTGTAGTTTTTTTCTTAGATATCTCTTTTGACTTTATGCCTCCATGTCATTGAGAAGAGACATGGTGATCTTCTCTTTTTGATGGATTCTTGTATTGCTTTTTTTTCTTGTATTGAACATTCAAGTTACTTCCAAAAGACTTGGGACTTGTGGAAGAACAAAGACAATATGACTGGTTTAGATGGGTGGGTGGATGAAAAGGATTCAAGGGTATGCATCTATGTTGATCTTGAGGGAAGATGGGAGATGGAGGTATGTAAGGACCCAAAATGGATGGCAAATTAGGAGAGTTAGGAGGGGAAAGTGAAGGGACATAAGGACCCAAGATGGAATGTAGACGTGAAGCCTTTAGTAGTGGTGGAAGAGGTCTAAGGATGGAAGTGGAAGATGCAAAAAGATAATCAATAAGTTCATCATCATCTATATGACAACCAAGGATATCAGCATCTTTAGAGTGAGCATTAAATTTTTTAATAAAATCAAGTACATCTTGAATATGAGCACCTTCTTTGATAGGATTGTTCAAAGCTTGCAAAGACTTAAGAATAGTAGAAAGTGGAAGTGAACATGGAGTGGTAGAATAAGAAGATGGAAGACTTTGATCTTGACAAGGATCTTTGGATAGCATAAGCGCATAATTTTTCTCTTGATTGTCAATGGGCTTAACATTGGAAGTAACAACACCATTTTTACCAACCTTAATGGGAGTATCATCTTTGGAAACCACAAGTGTAGTAAGGTCATTTTGATTATCAATAAGCTCAACAGTGTAAGAAGTAGCTTGATCTTGCTTATGAGAAGACTTAAGACATGGTGGAATGCATGAAAAAGGGTGTGCAGGATCAAAAGAACCTTGAGGCGGATAAGAGACATCAAGAAAAGGAGTGGATGACATGGAGGGTTCTTGATCTTGATCTTTCTTTATGTTCTTTTCTTTATCATTTATGGAGTCCTCTTGACATGGAGCCACTTCTAAGGACAAGGATGCATGTTGGAATTGTATGGAAGAATTTGGAAGAGATGGTGAAGGACAAGCTGAAGTAGGCATTGTAGCGTATGAAGGCTTAGGCTCTTTAGGTTTAGCATTATTGAAAACATTTGCAGCCAAGTGAAGGTTAGCTTGAGTTTCTTTAAGAGGCAGCCCTTGAGGATAACTATAGGAAACCGCATGAAAAGTATTAGGATCTTTGGGGGATGAAGGACTTGTGAAAGATTTGATAGGCTTGGAAGCTTTAGGAAATATATGGGTATTGGAGGAAGTAGGGGATGGAAGGGAACCATCACAAGACAAAGGTCCAACATTAACATGATCTTGCTTGAGAAGATAATCTTTATTTTTAGCAAGAGAGTCCGTAGGAGAAGGATTCTTATAATATTGATGCTTCAAGCTAGCACGATGCATTTTATAGTCCTTAGCAGTAGTAGATGGATCATAATCAAGGTATTGTCTACAAAAGCCATCAAAATATCTTTCAAAATCAGAATCATATGGATCACCATCATGATCTATCCAATGTGATGGCCCATTTTTAGTAAGTAGGAACACATGATGAGGAGGACTCTTAGGAATAGAGGTGTCATAGGTATCATTACATTGTCTGTCATCATAGTCATCATAGTCTCCAAAGATGGATGTGTCACTCTCCATGGAAGAGGTATCATAAGGGTTATCACATTGCTCAAATTCTGTCTAGGGGCATGGTGACATGTACAAGTCTTTATCAAATGGAAAAGAGTATAGAGATTCCATGGAGAGCTCTTTAGGTTCCTTTTCTTTCTTAAGATTGTTAAGTTCAACTTGCATAGCTTGCATCTGCTTCATCATAGTGGTGATTAGAGCTTCTTACTCTTGTGTACTGATTCTTTGAGACATGGTACTGATTCTCAATAGCTACTGCTCTGTTCCTGACACAGTGATTCATTCGACAGATTCTAGAAATAGGTTGAAAAAGCTAAATATCTGGCAATTTTGACAATTTTCTGAGAACTTTTCAAAATTTTCCCAAATGACTTTTTGCAGACTCATACGACAGCTGGTAGGCAATGAAATGATAGTTGAAAAAAATTGTATGACTTTCTGACCTCCTGAGATGACTTTTGACTCCACAAAGGAATTTCACTTCAAATTTTGCAAATTTTAAGTTTTCAGATTTGGATTGTTTGCAAATTTCAATGTCTAGATTTGAAGATTGTAACAGATTTGTTCATTTTTAGTAACCAGATAGATAAACAAGCATGCAAAATAGCAAGCAAGTGATTTCAAGCATGTCTGAAAATAATGAACAAGGGCCAAAGCAACCTTGCGCATGAACAATCAAGTGACTTATTCGTTCTAATCCTCAAAAGCGCTAATTGTGTATGTTCCAAAATGTTTTGCAATAACGCACATATACCCTATAAAATGAAAATTTGGCCTCTCTAGGGTTTTTAGTAATGGTTTGACTCTGCAACTTTTATGATTCAAAGGGGTGAACTCCAATCCCGGCGCACCAGGGTTTTGACATAGTCTGAGAACTTAATCTTCAGGAGCTGCTAGGGAGATCTAACAACCCAACAATGAACCATACTTGTGGAGATTTCTTCCACAAGGACATTTATATAGTGGCTGTCACTACCACGTCTAAAATGGCTATGACCACTTGAGGTTCTGTCAATGCAGTTTTCCCTGTGAAGGGATTGTCTGCTATGGTTAACCCTCTCTAAAGGTGACTCAGATTTATACCACAAGGGGACTTGGCTCCAGATCCAAGATTTTGACACCTCTTCACTTTTAACCCAAACAAAGCAAGCAGATGAATCCAACACACTAAGATAAAGTTTGTTTCACCAAGGTCTGTGATGTCAACCCCACGTGATCTATCAACCTCTCTGGGGAGAGAATGTATCGATCAATAAGAGAAGATGCGCTAACCAATTTTGATTCACCAAAGCTCGTGATGTCAACCCCATGTGATCTATCAACCTCTCTAGAGAGAGAATGTGTCGATCAATAAGAGAAGATGCACTAACCAAGTTGAATGTGAAATGCACTAAGTATCCTCCCTACCTACAAGGATTCCGTCATCAAGGAAGGATTTCGCTAGGAATCCAATCTCTCAAGAATCATGAATAGTGTTCATAGGGCCTAATTACCATGTGAGCACATATGTATGTTTCCAAAAGAAAATCTACCAAAAGTACTCAAAAATAGAAAGAGGAACACTTAACGCTTAAAGAGAATATGAGGTGAGTCCACAAGGTGGAACAATAAACCCCTCACACAAGCTAAAAATGAGTCCCCAACTTAGAAAACAAGTGAGTTCCTAAAAGCACAAATGGGTTGCCAAGTGGAACACTTAACGCTTCTATCCTGTTGACCCCTCCCCTTTAATGTGGTGCTGACCTTGCAACCACGGGGTGGAACGAGGGGTCGGCGGATTAGCGAGTCCAATAACCCAAGATAACAATCAAGATCAATCACAAGTAATCTAAGACTGCCAATAAATACCTAAGGTGTCACAACCTATTATCAATTATGCAAGTGTGTAGAAATAGATAAAAGTATGAAAAAAATGCACACAAGCCAGACACATAAGAGATTTATATTAAGATCCAAATTGAAATATTATCAGCTTGAGAAGAATACCATAGGTCCAACGCTTTGCAATCTAGAATTTAGCACATGTCCAAAAGTACAAAATCAAGACAAATCAATAGCAAACTATAAGTGTTAGAAATCAATAATCTGAAAGTACAAATATGCAAATTTTGTGCCTCTGTAGTAAAATCTCGCGCGAGGCAGGATGCAGTCCCGCATGAGGAAACACTATTTTGCGCGATGAAGGATATAATCTCATGCGAGGAAACACTATTTTGTGCGACAAAGGATGAAATCTCATGCGAGTCAGGATGCGGTCCCACGCGAGGAAGTATAGTCTTGTGCGAGAAAGTGATTTTTCACGCATAAAATGATGATACCAGTGAAATTTCATGTGACATAGAAAGAAATCTCATGCGACACAGTGAAATCTCATGTAAGAATTCATACAAAGATGTATGAAAGTACAGACATAATGATAAAAATCATAGTGTACAAATAATTTTGATAGAAAAAGTGCCAATAACGTCCTACAGAGTATACCAGGACCCTTGAAACCCTTAGCCTCAAAAGATAGAAAATTGATAGAGATGAAGGGAAACCCATTTCAAGGCCCCACGGTGGGCACCAGAAATGTGTGTGTGAAAATTGTACCTGATCTGTAGACACAACACTTCAGTAAAACATTAGAGGTTAGCAAAAATCAAAATCGTGCAAAATTGAAATCTAATTTAACCAAGTGATTTACTACCTTCTAGTAGGTGCGAGATTGATGTTCTCAAATTGTTATCGAGATCAGTGACCTAGACGACACCTAAATGAAGGATTTGAATGCAATTGATCTAGATATGAAATATGAATGCAATTAATCTATATTTTTTTAAATTTTAGATGCAATGATATGATGAAAATTGATATGAATCTATGCTAATATGAAAATTGATATGCTAAAATGATCTAACAATGATATAAAAAAGAATCGAAATGAATGTAAAAAAAACAAATTGATCTCACAATAGCCTTGATTCGCAAGAAGCTTTGATTCTCCAAATTCTAATTCTTCAAAATAGTTGTGCAATTCGTAGATGACTTTGGCAAAGTAAGCTTGCAAAATTATGAGATGAATTATGAAGAGCTGAGCTTTGATTTTATAAAAATCCAA
>BSBK01009115.1:752500-856574 GCA_027943335.1 Chamaecyparis obtusa
AATATCAAAAGCACTTTTCATAATAGTGAAAGGAAATCTAAAGAAGTATTAGAACTTATTCACTCTAATTTGTGTGGACCTATGTCTGTTCCCTCCATTAGAGGATTCTTGTATTACATCATCTTTGTAGATGACTATTCTAGGAAATCATGGATACATTTTCTTAAGTGTAAAGAGTCTGAAGAGATTCTCTTAAAGTTTAAAGAATTTAAAGCTCTAGTAGAAAATGTATCTAGAAAGAGTATTAAAACACTGAGAATTGGGAAGGAATGCATTTCAGAAATCTTTCAAATTTTTTGTAAAACTATTGAGATTAAGAGGGAGTACATTGCTCCTTACAACCCTCAACAAAATGGAGTTGCAGAAATGAAGAACAAAACTATTATTGAAAGTGCTAAAGCTATGATGCATGATCAAAATCTAGAAACTCATCTATAGGCAGAAGCTTCTAACACTGTCGTATATATTCAAAATAGATGTCCTCATTCTAATTTAGAAAACAAGACTCCTAAAGAAGTATTCACTGGAACTAAACCTAAAATAAGCCATCTTAGGATATTTGGATGTCCAGTCTATATTCATTTTCCTAAAGAGAAAAGAACCAAGTTAGAACCCTCTGGGAAGAAAGGTATTCTAGTTAGATATAGTGAAACATCCAAAGCATATAGAATTTACATTCTAGGATAAAGAAATATTGAAATAAGCAGGGATGTGATCTTTGAGGAAGATATTGCATTGAAAATATCCAAAGATGAAACTGAAATGGATGATGACAGTCAAGAAGATCTCTCTCTTGATATTCAGAGGGAGATGCAAGAGATCCTTGAGGACAACAATTTTAGTGATCACATGGATACTACTGAAGAAATCAAAACAAACAAGAAAATACCGCTATGGGCCAGAAAGATGATTGAAGAAGCAGGGAAATATGCAGTCCTTTCTAGTACATCCAGGGAAAGAAAAAGACCAAATAGATTTTCTAGTTATGTTGCACTAATGAGTGAATTAATAAAATAAAAACCTTCTAATGTTGAGGAAGCTCTTCAACATATTACTTGGAAGTATGCCATGAAAAAAGAATACAATTATATCATTAAGAATGATGTCTGGGGTATTGTGCCTAGGCCCAAAATAAATCAGTGGTTTCTTCCAAGTGGTTATTCAAAATCTAACATGCAGCAAATGGAAGTATAGAGAAATGCAAAGTATGATTTTTTTCCAGAGGCTTCTCTCAGAAAGAAGGCATTGAATATGAAGAAACATTTGCTCCAGTTGCCTGATATATCTCTATCCAAACTATAATTTCCATTGCAGCATCTAAAGGATGGAAAATACATCAAATGGATGTAAAGACTGCTTTCCTAAATGGGGTCATTTAAGAGGAAGTATACTTAGAGAAACCTGAAGGATTCATAATTCACAATAAATAGTCACATGTCTACAAACTAAAGAAAGCATTATATGGTCTCAAACAAGCTCCTAGAGCTTGGTATAGGATTGACCATTATCAATCAAAACTCAACTTTTCAAAAAATGATGCAGACCCAAATCTTTATTTCAAAATATTAGATGGAGACATGTTGATTTTGATTCTTTATGTTGATGATTTATTAATCATAGGAGAAGATAGCCTCATCATCAAATGTAAATAAGACGTGGCATCCAAATTTGATATGAAAGACTTGGGAATTCTTCGTTACTTTCTTAGATTGGGAGTGTGGCAACATAAAAATAACATATTTCTAAATCAAGGAAAGTACACTGTGGACATCCTTGTTGGAATTAAGAGAGATAGGTACTGAGAGGGGAGGGGTGAATCAGTGCCTTCAAAACTTCAACTTGTAAACCTTTCAGATCTATATCTATAAACTGTGATAACCGACCAAAATAACTTGAATATAATTGTATGAATCAATCATCTAGTAAACTTATGAAAGTAAACAACATGAAATCAAAATGACAATCACATAACACAAGTATTTTGTTAATGCATCTAAACCCTTGTTAGAAGGTAAAAACTATGGTGGGGATAACACCCACAAATTCTTCACTACTGCAGATAGAAAAGGTTTGCCTATTAGGGCTACAAGTTTTTATCACTTCTAGTAATCTCACCTGTTAGGAGTGACATGTCAGATCAGCTAGATCTACCTAGTTATAGGATTTTAACAACACTAATGAAGTGTGCACTAGGTTAAGAGATTTACATAAGACTGTTAAGTCTACTCTATTAAGAGATTTTATCCAAAGCTCTATTACAATTGTCAGAAATTAATATGCAATAATCTGCTAGTTGACACTCAATTGTCTGAAATAGATCTACAAGTGCTCATTAAAATATCACCTTATCTATGATGAATCTCTACTCTGTTCTTCTCGGTAGCCTTCACTAATTCTGCTCAATATGATAACTTTAGTACTCTATTCTACTTTGATAACCAATTAACTTGAAGTTAGGCTAATGGCTTCAAGTGCTCTGTGATTCATATATATCAGTTCAACAACCCCCTACTAAAAATGGTGTGAACATACAAAATATATAGTGTTCTATTTTGTCGCTTAGTAAAAATTAGGTTACACAAATAATCATAACCCTAAGATCTACGGTGCAAAAATAACCTAGATCAACTATTACAATAAGATAAACATTACATTTAATGAGTATCTTTTACAATAAATGTTCATCGATCTTGGTAAACTATTTTACGATCTATTGTAACTATTTGCATAGAAGATACTATGCCATTTTCGGTGATCCTTGGTAAACACTGTATAAACTGCTCGGTGTTTACTATCTGTCGGTGTCAGTGTCTACTGGTGCTCGGTAAACTATTTGTTGCTCAGTATAATGCTTTACCGACTAGCTTGTTTTGCTTCTAGTTACTGACCAACTCAATAAAAGTAACCGACCGATCTGTCTAATATCCTTTGATACTAATGACAACCTTGAATGCTCAAATAGAGATTAACAATCTCCCCCTTTGGCATTAGTATCAAAACTTCGAATGTATATAGACAAAATGTTCTATATATTCCTTATATCTCCACCATATACATATACACATCAAAAATTTCTAAGTACTCCATAAGTACTCCCCCTCGGTGCATGCTCCCAGTAGAATATAGTATACATATCAAAAACTTATTTGGCATATACATGTTTTTCCCCTTTTTGATAATAATGCCAAATACTATATATATATATATATATATACTTACATCTTATCAAAGATGTGTTGGTGGGTTTGCTTCAAAGACTTCAAGAGGTTATCCCACTCCTCATTCAAGTTGGTAAGAGCAATATGCTCAAGACCAACTTGGGCATGCATGTCAAAGATATTATCTAACACCAAAATTTCTGGTGTTGCTACTAGTTGCTTAGCTTTGACAATGTGTGCTTCAAAAATGTTCAAGTGTGGAATGAGTTCTTTTTGTAACTTGGTAACCTGATCTATGATGTTATCTTCTTGTCTTCTTAGATCTGCTATCAACCACCAGAGTTCCTGTACTCAGTGAATATGCTTTAAGAAAGCATCTGGCTCGGTGATAGTTGTTGTTGTACTCATCTTGATTTCAGCTTCTAAACCTTTTATCTTTTTACTGACTTCTATAGTGAAGCTGTCTAAAGTACAAAGCTCTATTAAAATTGTTGGAATTAGGAGAGATAGGTAATGAGAGGGGAGGGGTGAATCAGTGCCTTCAAAACTTCAACTTGTAAACCTTTCAGATCTATATCTATAAACTGTGATAACTGACCAAAATAACTTGAATATAATTGTATGAATCAATCATCTAGTAAACTTATGAAAGTAAACAACATGAAATCAAAATGACAATCACATAACACAAGTATTTTGGTAATGCAAAAACCCTTGTTAGAAGGTAAAAACTGCAGTGGGGATGACACCCACAAATTCTTCACTACTACAGATAGAAAAGGTTTGCCTGTTAGGGCTACAAGTTTTGATCACTTCTGGTGATCTCACCCTATTAGGAGTGACATGTCAGATCAGCTAGATCTACCTAGTTATAGGATTTTAACAACACTAATGAAGTGTGCACTCGGTTAAGAGATTTACATAAGACTATTAAGTCTACTATGTTAAGAGATTTTATCCAAAGCTCTATTACAATTGTTAGAAAGTAATATGCAATTTTTTGCTAGTTGACACTCAATTGTTTGAAATAGATCTAAAAGTGCTCATTAAAATATCACCTTATCTGTGATGAATCTCTACTCTGTTTTGCTCGATAGCCTTCACTGATTCTACTCAATCTGATAACTTCAGTACTTTGTTTTGCTTTGATAACTGATTAACTTGAAGTTAGGCTAATGGCTTCAAGTGCTCCGTGATTCATATATATCAGTTCAACAACCCCCTACTAAAAATGGTGTGAACATACAAAATATATAGTGTTTTGTTTTGCCATTTAGTAAAAATTAGGTTACACAAATAATCATAACCCTAAGATCTACAGTGCAAAAATAATCTAGATCAACTATTACAATAAGATAAAAATTACATTTAATGAGTATCTTTTACAATAAATGTTCCTCGATCTTGGTAAACCATTTTACAATCTGTTGTAACCATTTGCATAGAAGAATGTGCCATTTTAGATTACTATGCCATTTTCTATGATCCTCGGTAAACACTGTATAAACTGCTCAGTGTATACTATGATGCTCAGTGTTTATTGTCTGTCAGTGTCAGTGTTTGCTGGTACTCGATAAACTATCTGCTGCTCGGTATACTGCTTTACCGACTAGCCTATTTTGCTTCTAGTTCCCGACCAACTCAATAAAAGTAACCGACCGATCTATCTAATATCCTTTGATACTAATGACAACCTTGAATGCTGAAATAGAGATTAACAATCCTCAAGAGATTCAGAATGATGGACTGCAAGCCTATATCTATTCCAATGGAGACCAACCTCCTCAAAATCAAGGAAGAAGCTAATGACTCAAAGCCTACAAATCCTACCCTATATAGATAGATAATTGGGTCCATGATGTACTTAGTAAATACTAGGCTTGATATTTGCTATGCAGTGAATGTGCTTAGTCATTTCATGAGTGAACCAAAGCAAATACACCTAGTAGCAACTAAGCACATCATCAAATATGTTCGAGGCACAATTAGATATGGGATGAGATATAAAGATGTGGACCTGAACTTGCATCGTTACACTAATTTAGATTGGGTCAAAAACATCATGGATCAGAAAAGCACCTCTAGATGTTTCTTAAGTTTAGGTTCAACTATGATTTAGCAAAAAAAAATCCTCAGTAGCTTAGAGTTCCACTGAAGTAGAATATATTGCAGCATCCATGGGAGCACAAGAAGTAGTTTGGTTGAGAAAACTTCTAGTTGGATTGTTTGGACAATCACTAAAGCCAACCATTATTCATTGTGACAATCAAAGTTGCATTAAACTATCCTTGAATCCAGTATTTCATAACAGGTCCAAACATATTGAGATACCTTATCACTACATTAGAGACATGGTAGAAAAGAATGTGCTAGAGTTGAAATATGTTAGTATAGATGAATAGACTACAGATATACTCACCAAACCTCTTACTAAAAATAAGGTAGAATAATTTAGAGGTAAACTTGGTATGATTGTAATTTCTGAGAATGAGTCTCAGTATCTTTGATCATTATACTAATAAAATATTTCTTTGTTATTATGAGTATTATTTCAAGAATATATATATATATATATATGTGTGTGTGTGTGTGTGTGTGTGTGTGTTTGTGTGTGTGATTTGTATGCGTCATCAAGAAGTGATGACTTCTTAATGATTGCATTTGTATATCTGACAGTTATTGAAAGGTGATGATCTTACAATAACTTGTCTTTATCATGATGGATATCATATCGATATCTAAGCAGATCATGATAATAATATCTCTATGAAAAGTGTACATTTACTTTCATTAGACATATGAGTACTTGGTGAGCATCGTGAGAGTTGATGTTAGTAGGCCATTACTCTAAGTACTTGGTGAATATCATGGACTTGATATTAGTAGGCCATTACTCTTGACATTACCAGACAATATCTTCATGACCCTTATGAGTATCTGGTGAACATCATAAAACTTGATGTTAGAAGGTCATTACTCTGAGTACTTGGTGAATATCATAGATTTGATATTAGTAGGCCATTACTCTATTATTATGAGATAATATCATTTATAATATTACATTGAGGTAATACTTTATTCATGTCGTGTATGAATATTTTCATAAGACATCTTCCCTAGCTAAGACAAAGTGTTAACGATATAGCGTCGGTCAGTAAATTAATCAATTAAGATTTATCTCTTGAAAATGATTAAATGCATTTGTTATATATAATTAAGTTATATATTCATCTTAATTATATATATATATATATATATATATATATATATATATATATATATATATATATATATATATATATATTAATGATAATAATTCTTAATCTATTGATTGAGTTATCGACCGATGAATAAATATCTATTTGGAGATCACGATATCTATCGTGTGGCTGGATATTATGGTTTAGTAACACATAAAGTGTTACAATACATAACATGTACTGTAACATAGTTTTGTTATGGTATGTAATACAAACCGTAACACTTGGGTGTTACGATATGTATTACGTATCCTAACAATTTACTAAACAACAAACAAACTTCTGCAACTTCATTGCCGCCAAGTATCATGAAACAATGTCTCCTACGAAATATGAAAGGGCATGTTTCATGTAGAGACATGTCTCTACATTTGTAGAGGCATGTCTCTCCATGAGACATGTCCTCATTATTAGATATTTATAGTCAAAGAAATCTGCATTTGGAAAACATAGAAATAAATGGTAGTGTTCTTCCAAGTGTAGATTTGTATATTCATATAATATAATATCATGTTAATAGTCTAATTTAAAATAAAATTTAAATATCAATCACATCAAAATAGGAATCTTAACAAACCTTAATGAACTTCCCCACTCAGGAGTACATAGAAGATAGTTAGGAATTTAGAATACATATAGTATCAAAAAAAGGAGATGAACCAAAAGGTCATTATACTTCCATTTTCTTCATCTTTCTCATGGCTATGGCTTAGCTCAAACAATTTGGGTCATAGTCTTCACAAGTCACTAGTTATTCCATGTTTGAAATGGATCATTCTTGGTTACATCTTCCACCATTTATTATTTTATGATGCCACCTATTTCATACCCATCCTTCTTATTGTTAAGACCTCCACTTCATAGATAGTTCTTGATCCAATCCTCACCTTCATTGAGCATGACTTGAACATTCTTCCTTCAAAAGACAATGTTTTTAGCATTGACAAGCTTTAAATAGATCTAGTTATGGTGTGCTAACTAACGGAAATGTCTTCACCTCCATTGAAAAGTGATGTACTACATAGTAGTCTTTTGGAAGAGGTATCAGCTTGTCCCTATCCACATCTCCAAAAAATTTCCAATTTCTCCTAGAAATCAACTCCTAAATACCATCTCACACATAACCCTTTATCCTTCCTTTAGCTCCCTATTTCTTATAGGATGGCTATAAAAATAGCTAATACATCCATGTTCACATGATGCTTGTGATACACATAGTTGAACTTGTCTCCTATAATGGTTTCCACCATGTGGATGACTAAGTAGTGACTAGAGGTGAGAATGATTCTAAGCCATTTATCAAAAAATTCACTATTGAAAGACACTTGAGCTTCTTGGACACTAATTGAATGTGAGTATCCATTTGGCATAAACACACTTCAACTCAAAACAAACATATGAGTCATGTAAACCACCCAAGGATTTAAATAGACACCCATAACTTATCATCAAAATATATAGTGCTTCTTTCAAGCCTACCCAGACATGGTGACATTGGAATTATTTTGTTCACATCGAATCCTCAAAAAATTTCAAAGGTAAAAGGATATTAATGTCCTATTATTGATATTTACACTTGTCAACTTGTAATTTGTAAAGTTGGTGTAGTGGCGACAATAATAGATGACATGTTTATTGGTATTTAAGGAACACTAAGAGGGGGGGTGGTGAATCAATGGTCTACAAGGTTTAACCTTGTTAAGCTAGTTCTTAAACAATAAACCAGATGCAATAAAAAATAAAGTGCAAAAGCATAAAAAAAAACATTTGTAACACAATAACACCAAGATTTTTATCGTGGAAATCATGTTAGGGGAAAAACCATGGTGAGGATAGAACCCACAAATAATAATACTTTGCATAAGTATTTAACCCTATTAAAGGTTTACAAAAGGAATGCAATGCATTCAGGCACACTTCCTAGAGCTCACTACTCAATTAAAAAAAGAGTTACTATCTATATGATAAATACAATGTCAGTGAGAAAATTGAATTGATACCCAACATCTACAAATGCCAAATTATATTTCCAATTAAGAACAATATATTGATTTCATGCACTTCTTAACTCATTATTCTGTAGCTTTGATTTGGACCTCAAATCATATCTTTGTGCATGTACAATTGTGTACAATCACTATTATCACCTTCCACGTACTATCTATATCCTTAAAATGAGTGTATATATCGATCTTATATATCCACTACAAAGATTTAATCATCCTCAAGTTGGCTTAAAGAACATTTCTACAATAATGAAACATGTATAGACAGTCGAAAAAATATCCACATAAATCTTAATGTGGACCAAAGATAATTAACCAAAAGAAATCCCACATGTTGGCTCAACATCCTGAAACTCAAAAACTTATCACAAAAACCAATCTGATAGATCCACATAAGGATCTACTGAACCCTAATGTAGTTCATCATTATTTATCCAAAAATTGATACACAAAACTCCATATCTCAAACACAATATAACATCAACCCTTGTGAATATAGGATGTGATAGAATGTACCTTTATATAGATTCCATTGGGTTTGCACCTCAAAACACCAAACTAGGTGTACACACTGGACCATTTACCAAAAACTATCAAGTGCTCTATCTCCTGCCAAACTTAGCCAAATCTGCAATCTGACTTCCAGTTTGATCAATTCCAATCACGTGAATGTGGGGAATGATGTTAGTTACCATGTGAATAGTCTCACAATAGGTAATGATAATAATGCCATTGTCTCTCTTAGGAATAATGTATTCATACTAAGGATTACTTTTCCCATCATAAAATGAATTTAGATTGTCAACCTAGGGACGTAGACTTAAAATGGGACATCACAGTTTGTGCACTAAGTTCCTCAAGGAGCCATACTACCTATGCTGCAAGAAGATAAAATGCATGAAAGAAACCTATGCTACTGCTGCAGGAAGGTAAACACACTTAACTACTTAATGAAATAACTATTGAAAGCTTGTAAACTTAACCTAAGCCTGTTTAACCACTTAAAGTGTTCACTATGTCTATATCTGCAAGTGTTTCAAGAACATTCACAGTAGTAATGTTGTAGGAGTAAAACAATAATTTCTATTTGAAAACATGGAAAATGTAGAAAATAATTTCTAATCTATCCTAATCTACTCCACCTCCCAAGTGGGCCCCCTTTGTTTGCTTTTACTAGCTACTAACACAAAAGTTACTTCAAAATCACTCTTTCATTATATTCTCATAAACTGGTTACATAGTAATGGAACAACCCATGAACCGCAGAAAGAGTGTTATGCTATAAACACAACCAACATGTATATATTTTCACATTACATTTCTTAATCCATCCAATCCATTTATATAGAGGATTGACTCTTATTGAAAACATGAAAGTAAATTCTAACTAAGTCTCACCACAAAAGAGGAAAACATAACAACCACGACACAGTACAATAAAGATCAGATAACTAATTTAAACAGACTAATGAGCACTGAGGAAATATAGCAAAGTTGCTTCCTATATTCCCTAGAATGATAGCTCTTTTTTAGTAGTGGCATGGTCCTCGGTGTTGTGATTTCTCTCTCCGTTATAGTTGGAACTTCAATGCATTTTCTTCAATGCAGTCGATCCACTCTCCTACTGCTCCTTGTTTCCTTGGCAAGTTAGTATCATGCAGTATGTATACAAGTCAACTTAATCAATTCTTACTCAAATATCAAAACACAAATTAAAGTAGTTATATGAAGTACTACAATTTATATATAATGTCCAGCAAAACATGTCATATCTAACTACCCATAATCTTGGTTCTAACTGTACTTATCACAAGTTCACATAGTTATAGGCTCATAAAATGTATTGGAAATGTTTCAATAGAGCATAAAGATTAGAATAAAATAGAGACAATAAATTATCTCATCATCTGCCCCCTATTAAACACAATGCTTGTCCTCAAGCATTGCATTTTCTAGCTATAGATCTAAAATCACCAACACTTGTCTTTCCTTTCTTCCCACTCTTAAAAGTATAATAAAATCCTTGTGTCCTCACCCAATACTCGGTACGATGCTCCTCCTACAAATGGTCTAGTTTAGTGGCATTGATATCATACAATGGCTATAAGAGTGTTGGAGGTTGGAAGGACAACGGAATCAACAGTTCACCTCTAGTCTAGCATCCTAGCTGCATATACCTAGTTACTTTGTTTGTAGCTACTTCAAAGTTGAGTGGGCTATGTGGCTCTATTTTCTTGAAGGCCTTTGGTAATATGTTCCATCATATCCTTACCCATGCAAGACCTCTTTGAAATGAAAAATAGGGAAACCCCTGATACTCACTGTAAACTCCTCTGAGTGCAAAGACTTTTTCTCTGATTTCTAGTTTTGGCCTTCCATAGGTTAGGTTAATCTAATCTCGTAGGAGAACATTAGGTTTGCTTGACTCAGCCCTTAAGGGTAAGGGTTCAAACTTTTATAGGTCCCTATAGTTATTCAGTTGTCTATCATAATTTCCTTCATTGTGCATCCATGACATTAGGGCCCTTAAATGGATATCACCTATGTTGAGAACATGTGTCTCAACCTTGCAGTCTTTTTCTAGAAAATTCCAGAATTTGTTTGTGGAAGTTTTCCACATGTTCATGCATTGGAAAAAGATGTATGAGTTGTTAAAATGAGTCTTGTCCATAGTAGAATATAGGTGGGCCATTTTTAGAGCCTTAATGACTCATTTTGGGACTTTTATGAGGGTCTAAACTAGAGGACAAAATTATGGACGGGAATACTATTTTAACCTGGTTGTTTTTTTCCATCTTGGAAATGTAAATGTCAAAAATGGGCACCATGTGGCATGGTGGTTAAGCCCATGGTTTTGTAAAACCACAAGTGGTTTCCAGGTTGTAAAATCACTATAAAAGGAGGGCTTGGGGAGGAGTTTGAGATCATTGAGTTTTTGCAAGACTGGATGCTGGAAGGAGTCTCTGTTAGTTCGAGTTGTGGTGATGCGCTCCTGTAAGAACTTGCATTGCAAGTGTATTGTAATCATTTGATTTGATAATACATTGTGCTAGTTTTGGAGGGTGGGGTTTTTCTCCCGGAAGGGTTTCCCCACGATAATCACTGTGTTATGTGTTCATTGTTATTTTGTTTATGCTTTGTTATGCATTTCTTAAGATCTTTGCAATGTTTAAGTTGAAATTTGCATAACCGTCCTCTCAAGATTAGCGTAGGAAGCGTTTCCACACACCTTTGCTTCCTTACAAGTGGTATCAGAGCCTGGCCAGTTTTGGTTCTATTTGTTGGGTACAGGGTTTTTTGAACTAATCAAGATTTGAGTGGGAGCTTGTGCAGAGTATTTCATTTCTGTGTTGCAGGATTGAAAAGATGGCAAGCATTTCAGGGAGGATTGATGTAGAGAAGTTTTCTGGCACAAACTTTGAGATGTGGAAGCTGAAGATGGAAGATCTGTTGATTGATCGGGATCTATGGGATGCGATTGATGAGAATAAGCATAGGCCTATAGATCTGACTTTAGCCGCACAATATGATGTGACTGATAGAAAAGCTAAAGGTCTCATCAGATTGTGTCTTGCAGACTCTATTCTGATAAATGTCCATGAAGAATCTACTGCAAAGAAGCTTTGGAAGAAGCTGAGTGAGATCTATCAAGCGAAATCACTTGTGAACAAGATTTTCTTAAGGAAGAAATTGTATTCTTTGAGAATGGAAGAAGGTGGATGAATTTCTGAGCATCTGAAAAGCTTTAACATGTTGGTGACTCAGTTGACCTCTGTTGGGGTACCAATGGATGAAGAAGAAAGATGCCAAATCTTGCTATGTTCGTTGCCAGACTCATGGGACAACCTTGTTATGGCCATAGGGAGCACTTCAATTGTCTTGAAGATGGAGGATGTGGTTGGTTCTCTACTTTCTGAAGAGATGAGAAGGAAGGTCTCTCTGAATGCCAAAGAGGCTTTGAGTGTTCGAGGAAGACCAAAAGAAAGAGGCAAGAATGAAAAGCAGCATGGCCGTTCTAAGTCCAAGAATAAGGGGAGATCAAAATCTCCTACGAAGTCCAAGGCAATCTGCTGGAACTGTGGCAAACCCGGACACTTCCGAAAGGACTGCAAAGAGGAGAAGAAAAAGAAGAAGAAGAAGCAAGATTCTGATTCTGAGTCCGAGAAGGAAGATGGAGATGCTTTCATCGCAGCCTTGGCCACTCATGCAGGTGACAATGCATGGTTAATAGACTCAGGTGCATCTTTCCACATGAATCCTAATAGAAACTGGTTTAGTAAGTATGAAAATTTTGATGGTGGTAAGTTATATTTGGGTGATAACTCAGTACTTGATATTGTTGGTCGTGGAAGTATTCGTGTAAAATTTTCTGATGGTAGAATTAGAAGATTTGATGGTGTCTTGCATATCCCGGGACTAGCAAGGAATTTGTTATCTGTTAGCAAGCTAATAGATGCAGGTGTGCATGTACAATTTTCTGAAGCAGGTGTGAAAATGGTAAGAGGTGCTATGGTGATAGCAAGAGGAAGCAGATTGGGTACACTGTACCAGCTTGATGCATGCACAGTTGAGTGCAATAGTACTTCTGATAAGAGTGTGAAAAAGACTACTCAGTTGGAAAAGGAGAGGGTTTCTCTTTCAACAGATGGTCATAGGTTTTGGGTACCCAAGGGTGCTCTATCTACCGAATCAAAGTTGCCTACAGAGAAGACCATGTTATGGCACCAAAGACTTGGCCACATAGGTGAGAAGGGTCTACGGACCTTGAAAAATAAGAACCTTGTTGATGGGTTGAATGATTGCAATCTTGAGTTTGATTTTTGTGAGCATTGTATCTATGGTAAACAAAACCGCATTCAGTTTTACTCGAGTTCTCATAAGTCCTCATGTATTTTGGATCTGATCCATTCGGATGTATTTGGTCCAGTTGATGTTCCTTCTATTGGTAGATCAGTTTATTATGTTTCTTTCATTGATGATTTCAGTAGAAGAACATGGGTTTATTTTCTTAGGAGTAAAGCTGAAGTTTTCAGTCGTTTCAAAGAATTTAAAGCAATGGTTGAGTTGCAGACTGGAAAGAAAATAAAATGTTTGAGAACTGATAATGGTGGTGAATTTTGCTCCAATGATTTTGACACATTTTGTAAAGATTGTGGTATTAAAAGAGAGAAGACAACTCCGTATTCTCCATAGCAGAATGGAGTTGCAGAAAGAATGAACAGGACCTTGATGGAGAAGGCTAGGAGTATGCTGAGTGGAGCTGGACTAGAACAAAAGTTCTGGGCTGAAGCTGTAGCCACTGCCTGCTACCTGGTAAATAGGTCTCCTACATCAGCTCTTGTTGATAAGATGCCAATGGAAGCGTGGTCGGGCCACAAGCCTTCACTTAGATATCTAAGAGTGTTCGGTTGCGAAGCATATGCACATGTGCCAAAGGAGAAGCGGACTAAATTGGACAACAAAGCTGTTAAATGTATTTTCATCGGATATAGTTATGGTGTGAAAGGATACAAGCTTTGGAATCCTGTTGAACAAAAGGTATTTTATTCAAGAAGTGTTATTTTTAGAGAAACTAAGCCTTCTTCTGTTATAGTGCAGCCAGAACAAATAGAACAAAAGAAAGATGTGATTCAACTACCTGCTACACTAGAGAAAGTTGAATCAAGGCCCTTAGAAAGACAAGAAGTCGAGGAGAGCTCTATGAGTTCTGAATCATCAGAGGAAGAAGAGGTACCTGAAGCTGAAGTTGAACCTGAACCAGATCTTGTTCGAAGGTCTACTAGACAAAGAAAACCACCTGAAAGGTATGGGTACTCTCCTGATGATTGGAGATGCATATTTGCATTAAATGCTAACATTGATGAACCGAGATCTGCAGAAGAGGCTCTTGGTATGAATGATTCAGAGTCCTAGAAAATAGCCATGGATGAAGAAATGGCAGCTCTTAAGAGGAATGAAACATGGGACCTTGTACCATTGCCTGAAGGATGAAAGCCTGTTGGTTGTAAATGGGTGTTCAAGAAGAAGATTGGTTCAGATGGAAGTATTGAGAAATATAAAGCACGTTTGGTTGCAAAAGGTTACTCCCAGGTTGAGGGAGTAGATTATGGTGAGATTTTTTCTCCAGTAGCCAAAATGACATCCATTAGATTTTTACTTTCTATTGCAGCAGCCTATGATCTAGAGATCGAGCAAATGGATGTGAAAACTACTTTCCTTCATGGAGATTTGGAGGAAGAAATTTACATGACACAGCCAGAGCACTATGTGGTGAAAGGTAAAAGTCATTTGGTCTGTAAGTTGAAGAAATCCTTGTATGGTTTAAAACAGAGTCCTAGGATGTGGTACCAGAAGTTTGATACATATGTGTTGAGTTTGGGGTTTGTGCGATCTAAATCTGATCACTGTATATATTTTAAATCTGATGGTGATCGTTTCCTGGTTATTGCCTTGTATGTCGATGACATGTTGTTTATTGGCAAAGGAAAAGGTTTGATTGTAGAGTTAAAATCTCAGCTCTCGATAAATTTTGAAATGAAAGATCTTGGTGCAGCTAGGCACATTCTAGGAATGGAGATTGTAAGAGATAGACAAAACAGAAAGCTTTGGCTAGGCCAGAGCAAGTATGTTGGTACTATTTTGAAAAGATTCAATATGCAAGATTCAAGACCATTGAGTGTTCCTGTTACAATGGGAACAAAGCTTTCTAGTTCACAATGTCCTACATCCCCATTGGAGATGGAAGAGATGAGTCGAGTACCATATCAGAGTGCTGTTGGAAGTTTGATGTATGCTATGGTCTGTACAAGACCAGACATTGCCCAAGCAGTGGGAGTTCTTTCCCGTTATATGTCTAATCCAGGAAGAGTACATTGGGATGCAGTAAAAAGAGTTTTCAGATACTTGAGGGGTACTTCAGAGTACTCGATATGTTTTCATGGAACAGGAAATGAGCATTCCTTAGATATTCAAGGCTATGTGGATTCAGACTGGGCTGGTGATGTTGATAGAAGAAGATCCACCAGTGCATATGTGTTTACATTATTTGGTGGTGCAATTAGTTGGATGAGCAAGCGACAGGCTGTGGTCACTTTGTCCACTACTGAGGCAGAGTATATGGCAGCTACTCATGCCTGTAAGGAAGCCATTTGGCTAAAGAGATTGTGTTCAGATATAGAGTTCAAACAGGGTGCAGTGACAATTTATAGTGACAGTCAGAGTGCAATCTGCCTAGCGAAGAACCCGACTTTTCATGCCAGGACCAAGCACATTGATGTACAATATCATTTTGTGAGAGATATGGTTGAGGATGGCAAGGTGAAGCTGGAAAAGGTAGAGACTTTGGTGAATGTTGCTAATGCATTAACTAAGCCCGTGAGCACAGAGAAGTTCAGATGGTGTTCAGAGTCTATGGGCCTCTCGGCCCCTAGCAATTAAGTCCATGATATTTTGGATCCCCTGACTCTTGCAAGGTGTTCGACAAGTGGGAGAATGTTGAGAACATGTGTCTCAACCTTGCAGTCTTTTTCTAGAAAATTCCAGAATTTGTTTGTGGAAGTTTTCCACATGTTCATGCATTGGAAAAAGATGTATGAGTTGTTAAAATGAGTCTTGTCCATAGTAGAATATAGGTGGGCCATTTTTAGAGCCTTAATGACTCATTTTGGGACTTTTATGAGGGTCTAAACTAGAGGACAAAATTATGGACGGGAATACTATTTTAACCTGGTTGTTTTTTTCCATCTTGGAAATGTAAATGTCAAAAATGGGCACCATGTGGCATGGTGGTTAAGCCCATGGTTTTGTAAAACCACAAGTGGTTTCCAGGTTGTAAAATCACTATAAAAGGAGGGCTTGGGGAGGAGTTTGAGATCATTGAGTTTTTGCAAGACTGGATGCTGGAAGGAGTCTCTCTGAGTTCGAGTTGTGGTGATGCGCTCCTGTAAGAACTTGCATTGCAAGTGTATTGTAATCATTTGATTTGATAATACATTGTGCTAGTTTTGGAGGGTGGGGTTTTTCTCCCGGAAGGGTTTCCCCACGATAATCACTGTGTTATGTGTTCATTGTTATTTTGTTTATGCTTTGTTATCCATTTCTTAAGATCTTTGCAATGTTTAAGTTGAAATTTTCATAACCGTCCTCTCAAGATTAGTGTAGGAAGCGTTTCCGCACACCTTTGCTTCCTTACAACCTATGTAAGGCAAAGGGTTCCATTCGGTCTCATGAGGAATAAAAAATTTATGTAGATAGAGCTCACAAAGTAAATTTTGTTGCCATGAAGGAAGAGTTTTGTATAATCCATAGAATTCTTGAGCAGATTTAAGCTCACAATCTATATCCTTCATAGTCATCATCAGTTGAAACAAGAGAAATTGCTCTTTTAAACAAATGGCATACAATCGAAGAGGTGGTCTCAAGCTATAACTTGATCAACTCATTTAAGAGCATGATCCATTTGTTTCTTTTACTTCTTTACCTGCTCCTTAAGAACTTCTATCTCCTCCTGCTTGTCATCTATCTCTTTGTGCATTCTATTTCTTTCTTGTTTCCACCAGGTTTTCTTGTAAAAAAACTAGTTATATAAGCTAAAGAGAATAGATTGTAGTGTTAGAGGGCCAAATTCTTGTGGCTGGGTGTTATGTTTTCTCTTAGAAAATTGTGCAAAATACTTAGTGAACCATGTTGCTTTATAAGGTACAACAACCATATGGAAATGAATAGGGTCTGGTGGAGGAGTCATCTAGACATCCTCAACAATGTTTTCATGTGTTCCAAGGGCTTCCTTAGGTATGCCCACATCAGCATGTGATATGTTATCACAAGACTCTTGTAGATTTTGGGGTTCTTGGAGATTTTGGGGAGATTTAGGTACTGTTGTTTGCTTAGGGGAATCATCAGAAATATACTCAAAAAAGGGCTCTGTGGTAGGTTTTTCAGGTGGAACACTTGGGTTTTCAGGGAACATTGGAGACACTTGTCCTCACATCTGAGGACTTATACGCACCGATGTTTCCACAACCTCTGCAGTCTACTTTCTAAGGGTTCCTTTTGGTCTTTTTGCTACAGGAACTGACCTTTTTTCTTTTACTTTGTGGGGTCACAGGGATTTGAACTTCACTTTCAAGGTTAGGGGTTTCTTCTCCAATTTTCTATTTTCCTTCCCTTGTGGAAGAAGTAGGAACATTACTTTCTAGAATGGGTGAAGGTATATTTTCTTGGGGTAATCCTGGCTCTTTTTCATATGTAGCTATTTCTACAACAGGCTCAGAAGATTCTGCATCATTTCCTAAGGGTTTCTCAATATGGTGAGCTTGTAGCTGTAATGTCTTATGCTGTACAAATTCTGACCATGCTAATGGAGAAAAATCCCTAAGGGATTTTTCAACTAGTAGTTTAATTAGGGCATGGCGTGTAATAGAATTTTCATTTCCTTTTTGAGTCTTCTCAGTGCTAATACTAAGCATATTGTAAAAGAAATTAGGAACATTGACTAGGAGATTATGCATTATGCAGCTAAGTAGCTTAAAATGATGAGCATGCAAATTTGAAAATCTTCCTTCACATGTTAGGTACCTAATAATATGTGTTGCTAGCTCATTAAATGGTGGAGGAAGAGACATTATTTTGCACCCTTTCTTGCTGATTTCCAGAGGAGGATCATTCAGAAGGGTAAACTAGGCTCGAGATGACCTAGCGTCATGCACATTGGGATAATATTCTCCAATTGTGGGTAACCTAGTGACCTCTACTATTCTTTCTTCTATTTTGACAACTGTTAAACCCCATACGGTTGCCTGGCCTTCCTAAAAGGTATTCATAAACTATAATGCCACTTCATCATTAAAATCTGATAATTAAATAAAATATCCCAACAAACCACATGCACTGAACCTCTTGACTACTTCAACATCTGCAAGTAGAAGGCCATGGTGCATTGGCTCTTGTCTCTGCAGTTGTCCACCCATTTGTTTTCAATATCCGACCTCCAAATCTCTACTCACCAATTCCTCTGTATATCAGATTTTTTTTCTACAGATACCTATGAATACCTTATTTCTTCCTTGAAATTCAAATGCTCCTCTCAAAAACACTAAATTTTTCTCTCTTAATGCCTATGTTATTTTGAGCATGAAACAATAATAATGAAATTTTTACAAAGGATATTATAACTTTAACTGAGAGTTGTCACACAATTTAATTATAATCTTGTTGGGTCACTTCAGCTCAGAAAATCAAGAATTATTCAAGATTTGCAGTATGACAAATGTGTGAGAATTTATGAAACAAGGCTTAAGTATGTGTGCTAAAATGTTGACACACTTCTATGAGTCATTAAATCTAAGATTGCTCAAGAATGAGGTCTCAAATGGTGACTCATAGCTCTCTATTCATGGAGTGCAAGGGTTTATGATGGAGGCCCTCAGATTAGACCTAGTTTGTGCCCATGCAAGTACACCATAAAATGAGAGATTTAAAGAGGAAAAGCAAGAATGCTAGTCTTCATGATCATCAAGTATGAATGTAAATGAAAATGAAAGCTATTCTATATGATAACAGTGCATGAAAGCAAACTAATCTATGAAAGGAAATGCTTATGCAAGATTATTCTATGAAAGGAAATATGAATCTAATCTAATATGCAAGTGCAAGATTAATCTAAATGGATTGCCATGGGGCATGAGAGAAGAAGACAAGAAAAGAGAAGTTGCAATGTTCAAGCTCAAGTTTTCAAATTCTCCTCCAAAAATCGCTCTCTAAACCTGCATAACAATAACATAAAATCTTGATCTCTAAAAGCTCCATGCATAAAATGAGAAGGAGAGGGCTCCTTATAAAGGATTTTAGAAATGAATGGACGGTCAAGATTAAGAGGTAAAAAAGAAATGAGCAATGGTGGAGATTAAATTTTGGTTGATCCATGTGCTCAAGATTCTCAAGAGGCAAAATCAATGGACATGGTTAAGAGACAAAAAGATGTGTGGAAGTGATTAAGAGGCAAAAGGAGATTCCACTCATCTTGGAAAGTGTGCATTCAATGTGTAGATAAAAAGTCTTTTTATTTTTATTTTTATTTTATTATTTATTTATTATTTTAGCAAAGTGGTTTCCATTATTTAATTAAAAGATTTTTTTATTTATTTAAAAAAGATTTATTCTTTTAACTAAATGTGGCTTAGGATAAAGTGATTTTATTATTTAATTAAAATATTTTTTTATTTAATTAAAAGGGAGCATGTTCTCTTAATTAAATAAAACTTAGGATAAAATGATCAAACCTTAGGAAATATTGAAATAATTGAATTAATTACGATTTGATCAAGGAAATTGATTTGAATTGAAAATATTGCAAAGCATTGATTCAGGAAATTGATGAATTGATGAATGGGGGCCCAAAGTCTAGGTGACCATTTTAGGGTGCATACATTTGCCCCTCTTTGACTAATGTGTGATCTTCATGGGAACACGTGTAGTCAAAGAATGAAGTTGAAATGTGAGATCGATTTGGGATCACAAAACAACCTAGACATGTGATCGACAGATGGGAACACATCAAGACAAAGATAAGCTGATTGAAAAAAAGACAAGGCCAACACCCCTGTAAATAGGTAATTGTCAAGTCTCAAGCAAGGTTTCCCCAAGTGAAGCAATTGATAAGATTGATAAAGTTGAATCAAAGATTGAAGTTTGATAGGTACTGCCCCCTCATGATCAAAATTGAAATGAGATAGAGGAGAAACAACAAATTGATAAATTTGATCAAATCAAACTAAAGATAAGGTTCTTGATGTAAGATGAAAGATATAAGGATCACAGAACCAAGGTAGATCATTAAGCATGAAAGATTATGCCCCAAGGTTGAATTAGAAGAAAAGAAGTGGGGTGAAAGCGAATGGAAGATCAAAGTTTGGAAGAGGTGAAAAGAAATGGAGAGAAGAAAGAGAATTTGCCTCAAGAAAGAGAATGCCCCAAAATCAATCAACTATTTAAGATAGAGAATTTCGATTGAGATCATGAAAGAAGATAAGGAAATGAAGATCAAAAGGTGACCACAGTTGATTAAAAGTCAAAAGAAAGATGAAGGAAAACCCTCTCAAACTCCTAATGCAGCCTAAAAATGCAAATTAACATGAAGTCTAACAATGCAAGCTACATGAAAATGCAAAAGTGTACTTACAATAGAGCAACTGTAACATAGGATTTTGTGTTAATAATTTATTAGAGAATGTTAAGGAACTTATTTTCATCATTGGGCCATTATTAACAGACATTAGAAAATCACACAATCATCACTAGTCACAAGCGCAACTATGAAGATATGAATGTGATTTATATCAAATTGGAATGTGGAAAGATTCTAACATAAGCATCAAAGACATAAAGGTCAAGATGACTTTGATGTTAGCTTACCCAATTTAATGTAGCAAAACCATGCTTGCATCAAGGCATAGACGCTGGGATGACCATAAGAATGATTGTGCAAAAATAGTCAAGGATGATACCTCAAATCTCCTAAGTATTTCAAGGAGACAACAAGAGACACTCTAGAGCTTCAAGACCACACCCACAAGCAGAAAGCAAATAAAAAACATGCCCCATACCCCAAGTCCTCTAGTTATGCATCCTGGAGAGACCTGCATCCAAAAAGAGCATGATTAAGAGGTTCAGCTCTAGCATCCAATCTGTGACTAAGAGGGCCATGTCCAAGATAGCCCATCTATTTGAAAAAAGTATACCCTCTTCCATAAGCCTTAGGAGAGGGAGATAAGTTATCATTGTGCATGTACTTCTCTTCTTTATAAATCCAATCTTTAACAACCACCTCTTCTTTCTCATCTTGAATAGGTACTGAGGACTCTACAAATGTGCCAAATAAAGTCATAGCTGAAGAGGAAGGTCTCATTTCTTGTGAAGGTTTTCCATAAGAACTAGGTGAAACTGGAAGCTTTATGAGGGATTTGAGTTGATACCCTCCCATGCTAAGGTCTACTGACTTAAGCTTGTCTTTACATTCTGCTAAAGTTGCATTGAAATCTTATGCTTCTCTATTAAGGGGAACATGAGCACTTGCTGAAATTGAGTTGACGGATAAAGTGCTATCCCCAGGTATGCAAATCTCTACTCCATTGTAGGGGAACTTAACACACTGATGATAGGTAGATGACACTACTTGTATATGAATCCATGGTCTACCAAGTAAGATGTTGTATGCAAGGGGACCAACATCAAAAATTTGAAATAAAATATCCTTCTCAACAGGGCTAATCCTAACAGGAAGGACGGCTAACCCCTTGGAACTCCTTTTCACCTCATCATAGGATTTGATAGTGATCTTCTTTTTGGTATCTATGACTTGTTCAGAATAACCCAATGTCTTCAAAAGACTTGAGGAATAAATATTAAGCCATGCATCCCCATCTATCAACACGCAGCTAACATGGGTTTTATGGATCACAAATTCAATATGAAGGGCAAGCTTGTGTGGGTGTCTCAAAGCTTTATCATCATCCTCCGAAAAGGTAAGGTAATGAGGGTTGACAATGTGGTTAACCATGTTTTGGAATTGATCAACATCTAAGTTGTTAGGGACATTCACTATGCGCAAAGCATCCTCGAGGACTTGCTTGTGTCTTGGGGACAACTCTAAGAGCTCAAAGATTGAAATCTGAGCCGGGGTTCTCTGCAATTGATCAACAAGATTATAGATCAACTTAGGATTAACTACTAGTTTTGAGGTGACATTCTTGGATGCCTCTTGCTTTGGTTTATTGGGTTGACTTGAATTGGGTCCTCTAATGACAATGGGACCTTGACTTCACATGACAACATTGAGAGCTTGGGATGACATTCTAGAGTTAGGACCCCTTAGCACCATGACAAGTTCTTTATCAAAGATAGGAGGAAAGTTCATGTCTAGATCATAACCATAGGGATCTTTATTTTTCATCATGTTGGCATTTTATTCTACAAATTTAAGCATGTTGACCACATTCTTTGTAGCTGTGTAAGTGTAATGTACCTCGACCTAGCCATTCTTAGGTTTAGACGTTTCTCCCTTCTCATACTTGGGAAAAGGTTCTTTCAAAGCCTTATGATCAACATTGGTGTTCAATCCATCTATCTCAAGTTTGCCGCTCTCAATGAGATCTTGGATAATATGTTTAAGTTTCCAACAGTTTTCAATATCATGTCCAACACCATTATGAAACTTTTAGAAGGCTTTCTCATCCCATCAATGTGGCTTAACATCAGGTATATGATGCTTTGTGGGGTCTTGAGGATGCACAAGGTTGTTAGCAATGAGTGTTTTCAAGACATCCTCATATGAATCACCAAGTTTAGAAAATTGAAGTCTCTCTTTCTTAGGCTTATCTTGATATCTTGGCTTATGATCTTGTTGGTTAGATGTGTTGAGCTTCATGGCCTGAACAACACTAGACAAGTGAAGAATAGCTTGATCCTTGGGTTGAGAAGAGTCCACAACTCCATCATTGACCACTTGCTTGTTCCTATTCCAATGTGAGTTCTTTCCTTTATCCTTGTTAGAGTTGTTATTTTGACCATTGTTGTTGTTGTTGTTTCCATGTTTGGTCAAAATTCCTTGTTCTCTCAAAACATCCTCAATCCTACATGTGGTTTCAACCATGGTGTCAAAGGAATCAAAGACCATCTTCCTAACTTCATACCGCATTTCGAGAACCAAGTTGTTAACAAGGATGTCAATCTTCTCATTTTCAGGAATGGTCCTAGAGTAGCGAGAGCATTGTCATCTCCACCTTTGCAAGAAAGTGACAAAGGATTCCCCTTGATTTTTCTTTAAGTTGCATAAGTCTAACATGGTTACAGATCTTGAAAGGTTGTGTGCAAAGTGTTGGACAAATCTATGGATGAGCTCTCTGAAAGTCTTGACAGGGGGAGTTATGTTGGTGAACCATTCCATCGCTTGACCCTTAAGACTCCTTGGGAACAATCTCATAAGGTACGAGTCATCTTGATGGAACTCAAAACTCATAATATAGAACTGACACACATGATCATGTGGATCTCCATTACCATCATACTTGTCATATTGGGGGATCTCAACTTTTCTAGGAAAGTCTTTCATGCTCACACTCTTGTCAAAAGGATTGAGACAAATTGAGTCAAGTGAAAATGAACTCTTGGGTGCCAACATCTTTTCCATCATACTCTTCATTTGTTTGATCTCTTCTTCTTGAGACAGACTTTGTTTCTTAATCTTTTTATCCACATCAAAGTTGTAGGGGACTCTGGCACCTTTTTTGATTAAACTCTCTAGGAACTTATCTTTGTTTTGATCCAAGTATCTCTCCACATACTGTTGGAAGAGTGGTTCTTGTTGTATATTCATGAAATCTTGGGAATTGAGGTCAAAACTTGAGCTATTATCCCCATATTGTGAACCATGGTGAGCACATTGAGAAGGTTGTCTTGAGTTCCTAGGAGGTGTTTGTCTCCTATAATGATCTTGTTGTGAAGCCCTTCTTCCTCTAGGGCTAAGAGATCATGAAGGTGTTCTTAAATATCTCCCACTTCATGAAGTCTTAGGAGGAGTGTGTGGAGGAGAGTTGTTTCCACCACCAACACACATGTTGTTGTATTGATCATTAAGTTGTTGAGCCAAGAGTCTATCTTTCTCTTCTTGTGCATCTCTCCTTTCTATTTCCAATAAAGCTTGTCTTTTCGACTCTAGGAGTCTAAATTTTTCTTCCATTTCAGCTTGTTCATCTAGGAAGGCTTTCTTTTCACGCTCAATTCTCTTGAGTCTTTCACTTGTGTATCTTGAAGTTGTTTGGAGCGGTGAAGTTGGTCTTGAATGTTTAAATAAGTAATTGGTATATGTTGTATTCACATGAGTATCATAAGGTTCATCATCTTGACTCTCATGTTGTGATTGTTCTTCTTGATAGGATTTCTTCATTTCTCTTTCAACCCTTTGGTGAGCATCCAAATATCTGGTTGAGATAAGGGGTGAAACTGGTCGATTTTCATTAGAGGAACTGCTAAATAGAATGGTGTCTCTATGCCTTTCAAATATGTTGTCAAGGCTTTTATCCATTTATTCTCTCTCTCTCTCTCTCTCTCTCTCTCTCTCTCTCTCTTTGAGTCATTGTGTAACTCATATCCATATCTGAATGAGAAGGTGCTAAGGGTGTACTCAACTCACTAAGATTACTCTTGGGATCAAACCAAACTTCTGAGGTATTCCTAGGGGATTGATCAAAGATGAGCTCTTTTCCCTTACATTTTTGGCGAGTTTGAACTAAGGGTAATTGGTCAAAGACTACTTGAGGTCACTTTCCTTGATTTACTTGATATCTTGTTGTAACCGACATGAAAGAAAAGGTACTAGGTGATAAGATGACCCTAAGAAACGTTAGTACCAAACTAGGATAATAAAAGCACTCAATTGTCCAAAAGAGAGATGATAAGATAGAATTTTTGCAAAAGGCATAAACCAACACTGCCACAGAGGTGCCCAATAAAAGGGTGAATACTCTAACACATATGGATCTAGAGGATGATTTAACCAAGTTATATTGATTGAATTTGAATTTGTATGGAAGTGGATGGACAAGAGATTACTAAAACTCTCCAAGCGTGTTATCAAAGGATCCAAAGGTTGATCTTCTCAACAAGTATGGTTTCTAACTTACCGACTCCAAACAAGGTCACTTGTGAAATCAAAGATTACTAGTCTAGGAGGTCAAGACACAGGAACCCAAGGTGCAAACAGGCTTCCAACAGTGAGGTAAGCGACCCAATCAAACCCAGATCGACCGAGGAAAACTAGGGATGGTAGGATAGAAAATCAGGCAAGCTGTAAAAAGTTGGTGTTTTGACTCAGGATCTCATTTTTTGTTCATTTTAAATGACCAAATAGATGCATCAATAGATTCTTATCATTAATTAGGCATGCAAGATAGCAATCAGGGAGTTCAAGCAAACAATTTTCTTCAAACAATGAGCAAGGGACAAAGCAACCTTGTGCATGAACAAGAATAGTGACTTTGTATTCTACTCCCTAAAGATGTTATTTGTGTATATTCTCAAAATGTTTTGCAGTTACATGCATAGTCCTAGAAAATAAAAAGTTGGTTGCACTATGGTTCTTAGTAATGGTCAACTCTACAACTTTTGCAATTTCAAGAGGGCGAACTCCAATCCAGGTGCAACGGGGTTTTGACACATTCTGAGAATTTAATCAATTGGAGATGCTGAGGAGATTTGATAGCCCAACAAGAAACTACACCCATGGAGATTTCTTCCACAAAGATATTTATATAGCGGTTGTTGCTATCACGATGAAAATGACTATTACCGCTTGAGGTTCCGTCCACATGGTTTACCCAATAAAGGGAGTGTCCACTATGGTTAACCATCTCTAACAAGGTGACTCACAAAAAGGACCACATGGAGACTTGGTTTAGATTCAAGGATTTAAGTTTCTGATACTACCCTAAAAGGGAGTAGAGCATAATCCTCTAGCCTCTTCACTTCACCCAAATATAACAAGCAAATTCATTGACATGCTAAGATTAAAACCACCGCACCAAGGTTCATGATGTCAACAACAATGTCTACCAAGATCTCTAAGCGGGTCGAAGAGAGAACGTACCGATCAATGTTGAGGACTAAACCAAGTAAGACTGTGAGATAGTAACAATATCCTCCCTACCTACAAGGGGATCTATCTTCAAAAAGAGATTTGCATGTAAAATAAGTGAATAAAGCTCACTCTCTTAAGAACTTCACAAATAGTGTTCATATGGCCTAATTACTATGCGAAACATATATGCCAGAAAGTGAATCTATGTTCTTTTAAGAGCCCAAAATTGAAATGTGCTCTATGAAAGAAAAACACTCAAGTAAGACACATGAGAGGTTCATTTATTCCAAAAATCTAAATGTTATAAAGATGCAACAAAATACCTCAAGTCCAAAGCAACGCGCTTAGTAGATTTTGTCTTATTTTTATTTTTGTTGAGCTTTTCTGTGCAAGCAAGCCACAAACTCTCCAACAAGCAAACAAGATATGCAATGTATATCTAACTTAAGCAAACCCTAGGGTTAGATCTAAAAATAAATTCTTAGGAGAAATAATAGCCAGCAAATAATCCAACTAACAACTCATATCATGCATTGAACCATGAAAAAAAGTGCATACTCATCACATTTTATTTTTTTTGCATTTAACCTAGTTAACAAGATCTAATTTTTTTGATATGATTTTGGCCACAAAAATAGAAATAAAAAATAGAGACCCCTACTAAAAAATAGATATATTTCTAAAAATGTAAAATTTTTAGAAAAATCTCTTCATTTGTGCTCTAGAGACCCATTTTACCAAAACAGATCAGTTTTTATAAATCGACTATTTGAGCTATGATATTGCATCCAAATTTAAAACACAAAGAATGGACCCCCTGTGGAATTTAAAGGGATTTCCAAAAATGCAAATTTTTTTGAAAAAATATGCTAATTTGCACCAAAAAAATTTTTTTAATGGAAAATCAAGAAAAAATTATAAAAAATTCAAAAAACCTCAAAAAATTTTAATTTTTTTACTGAAGCTTCTCTGATATGTCGCTAACTTGAAAAAAAAAATTAAGACCAAAAATCCAATCCGTTTGGGAGATATGATCAAATCTTTGAAAATCTAGGGTTTTAGTCTCCAAGCAAATCTGCACAAAGGGGTTAGCTCCAAAAATAACCAAAACAAGCATGTAAAGGTGGGTTTCCCCATGATGGGTGCCAAAAATGTGTGCTAAAATATTGACACACTTTTATGAGTCATTAAATCTAAGATTGCTCAAGAATGAGGTCTCAAATGGCAAATTATAGCTCTCTATTCATGGAGTGCAAGGGTTTATGATGGAGGCCCTCAGATTAGACCTAGTTTGTGCCCATGCAAGTACACCATAAAATGAGAGATTCAAAGATAAAAATCAAGAATGTTAGTCTCCATGATCATCAAGTATGCATGCAAATGAAAATGAAAGTTATTCTATATGATAACAATGCATAAAAGCAAACTAATCTATGAAAAGAAATGCTTATGCAAGATTATTCTATGAAAGGAAATATGAATCTAATCTAATATGCAAGTGCAAGATTAATTCAAATGGATTACCATGGGGCATGAGAGAAGAAGACAAGAAAAGAGAAGTTGCAATGTTCAAGCTCAAGTGCTCAAATTCTCCTCCAAAAATCGCTCTCTAAACCTGCATAACAATAACATAAAATCTTAATCTCTAAAATCTCCATGCATAAAAATGAGAAGGAGAGGGCTCCTTACAAAGGATTTTAGAAATGAATGGACGGTCAAGATTAAGAGGTAAAAAAGAAATGAGCAATGGTGGAGATTAAATCTTGGTTGATCCATGTGCTCAAGATTCTCAAGAGGCAAAATCAATGGACATGGTTATGAGACAAAAAGATGTGTGGAAGTGATTAAGAGGCAAAAGAAGATTTCACTAATCTTGGAAAGTGTGCATTCAATGTGTAGATAAAAAGTCTTTTTATTTTTATTTTATTATTTATTTATTTTTTTTAGCAAAGTGGTTTTCATTATTTAATTAAAAGATTTTTTATTTATTTAAAAGAGATTTATTATTTTAATTAAATGTAGCTTAGGATAAAGTGATTTTATTATTTAATTAAAATATTTTTTTATTTAATTAAAAGGGAGCATGTTCTCTCAATTAAATAAAACTTACGATAAAATGATCAAACGTTAGGAAATATTGAAATAATTGAATTAATTACGATTTGATCAAGGAAATTGATTTGAATTGAAAATATTGCAAAGCATTGATTCAGGAAATTAATAAATTGATGAATGGGGGCCCAAAGTCTAGGCGATCATTTTAGGGTGCATACAAAGTAGAGTTGTGAAATGACAAGGAAGTGACAAGGTAGCTTAAGTAATGACATTTAGAACTTAATACACTTCGCCTACCCCCTACTAAATATTTACAAGTGTCCTCGCTTGGCACATTCAACACGGGATGGGGAATTGGTGTAATGCCTTAATTATATATTCATTGCAGTACTAAATATAATTTTTGAAATCCATATTCTAAAAATGAGTAGAGAATGGAAAAGTAGTACCTGTTTGTTGATTTTCGTATCCGCGATGAAAAGGCGGTGAGAGTGAAAGAATGTCATTTGACATGGCTTTATTGAAAACATTTGAAAATAGAAAATGTGGATGACATGGATTGTGAGTGGATGGAAGAGAGAGAAACAGAATGGGTTGAAAAGAAGAATAAAGAAAAGTTAATGGAGAAATAGACTTCATATAAAATGAAGTTTTATTATGGTCATTCTTTTGAAGGCATGTTATTTTGAAGCTGCAGGAAGAAGGTTTTCACCTTTTGCTACAGGAAGTTTTACCTGTTGTGTTGCTGAAGTGGTATTGTTGAACTGTTGTAGGAATTCCTCCTTTATTTGGGGCTGGTGATACAGGTGCAACTGATGTCCGTTGACAAGTAATTTGAATTGCACTAATTGTTGTCAACTGGACTGCTCAGTTATCAAATAGGTGTTCAATTGCATAAGGTCCCAACCATCATGTTTCTAACTTCCCTATAATATCTTTGAATATGGAATCTTACAATAATGCCCAATCACCCACTTGGAACTGCTTGTTCTTGATATTAGAATCATGCCACCTTTTTTGTTGTTTTTGTGCTAGATTCATACGTTCCAATGCAGATTTACACATTTCATCTAAGGAATTGAGGTGGAGAAGGCATTCTTTCTGTGCTCCAAGAAGGTTGATGTTTAATTCTAGCATTATACACAATGTCTTGTGCTCAAATTCTATTGGTAACATTGCCGCCTTTCCATATACAAGTTCAAACAGGGTGAATCCTATGGTTGTTTTCTATGTTGTACGGTAGGCCCAGACTGCCTCTGTGAGTCAGCTACTCCAATCTCATTGGTGAAGTTGAATTGTTTTTGTTAAGATGGTCTCAAATTCTCTTTTTGTGACCTTTGCTTGTCCATTTTCTTGCAGATGGTAGGGGCTAGATTTCATGTGCCTTATATTGTATTCCTTCATGAGTTATGTTATCAGATTGGATGTAAACTATGGTCCCTGGTTAGTAACAAGTTCTCTTGGCACTCCATAGCGGGTGAAAATGTCCTCATACAAAAACTTAGCTACCTTTTGATCTCATGCATGTTGCATGGCTTTTACTTCCACCCATTTGGTTAGATAATTCGTGCATACCAGTATGTAGGATTTCCCATTAGAAGGAGGATCTATTAGACCAATGAAATCCATTCCCCATTTGTTAAAGGGTGTTACCACCACCTATGGATTTAAGGGAATTTCATCTGACTTGGTGGGAAGACCCATTCTTTGGTATTTGTCACATTTTCTTGTACAACTGGCTGCATCCTTGTGTAGTGTTGGCCAATAGTAACCTATTGTTAGGATCTTCAGAGTTGTCTGCTTGGCTGAAAAGTGGCCTCCACATGGCTCATCATGACAAGTGTGGAGTATATCATATGTCTCATCCTCATGCATACACATTCTCATGATTTGGTCTAGTCCAGTGTAAAATAATGTGTTGTCAATCTAGGAGAATTGGAAACTTTTCTCAACTAGTATTCTTCGGTCTTTTGGAGAGAAATGTGGGGGCATTTTACTAGTTGCAAGGTAATTAGCTATGTTTTCATACCATGGATTTTTGATAGCAATATGAAGCAGGTGTTCATCTAGAAATGTATCATCAACCATAGTAGTGTTTGAGTCTGAATTTTGAATTCTGGACAAATAGTCAGCCACTACATTTGCTTTCCCTAATTTGTCAATGATGGTTATATCAAATTCCATCATTAGAAGAAGCCATCTTGCTAACCTACCTATGATGGAAGGTTTGTTCATGAGATACTTGATTGTTGCATGGTTAGCGTGAAAAAAGATGGGGTAGCATGTTATATAATGACATAATTTGTTTAAATTATAAAATACAAACATCGGTTCTTTTTCAGTTACTGTGTAGTTTAATTATGGTCCGTGTAGGCTCTTACTGATATAGTAAATGACATTTTCAAGGTTACTAGGCTTTTGTCCTAACACAACACCTATTGCATAGTCTGATGCATCTGTATGTATGTGAAATGGGAGAGACCAATTAGGTCCTTTAAGGATGGGTGCAGTTGTTAGAAGTGACTTGAGCTATAGGAAGGAGTCATTACAAGCTTATGTCCATATAAACTCAGCCTCTTTGTTAAGCAATGTATATAGAGGACTAGCTATCTGACTAAAATTCTAAATAAAACTCCTATAGTAGCCAGCGTGTCCCATAAAAGATCTTACATCTTTTTGTTTAGTAGGTATGGGTAATGTAAGAATTACCTCTATTTTGGCTGGGTCTACTTGGATTCCTGCTGCTGAGATGAAATGTCCAAGTACAACACCTTCTTGCATCAGCATGAAACATTTCTTGCTATTGAGGGAGAGATTGTATTCCTTGCACCTAATTAGTACTTTTTCTAGATTCTACAGAGCGTCTTCAAAAGTGACCCCGAATGCTGTAAAATCATCCATGTATATCTTCATGCAATCATGTGAAATGTCAGCAAAAATAATAATTACAGCTCTCTAGAATGTTGCTAGAGCATTACACAACCCAAATGGTAGCACAAAATATGCATAAGTCCCCCAGGGACATGTGAATGTTGTGTGCTATAATTGTGTCACACTTCTATGAATCATTACATTCAAGAACACTCAAGAATGAGGTCTCAAAAATTGATCCATAGCTCCCTAGGCATGGAGTGCAAGGGTTTTAAGAATGCTCTCAGCTAGAGCTATTTAACCAATAACCTTGCTAGTAAACCATGCAATGAGAGATTCAAATGAAGACAAGGGAAAGAATTCCAATATCCTCAAGAATCAAATGAAAATGCAATGCAAGCTAGATTAAGATGAATATGCAAGCTAAACTATGGAAATGAAAGAACAAGTATTACAAAGCCTCCTAGTTAAGCTAGATGAATTAATCTAAAGCATAAAGGAAACTAAGCTAAGAATTCCATGAAAATGAAGCTACTATGCAAGAAATGAAACTATGATAACATGTAGATGCAAAAAAGCCAAGAATGCTCCAAATCTCCAAAAAGCTCCAAAATGACCTAGAAAACCTGCAGCATAACATTAGCATAAAAACCTAAGATATGAAAATGAAGAAGAGAGCTCTCCTTTTAAAGGAAATGAGAAGGAATGGACCATGGAGATTACGAGGCAAAAGATTTAATCAACGGTGGAGCTTGAAAGAGGAGAAATCCATGTACACAAATATCCTCCAATGGGAAAATAAGAGTTGACTTTTGTGTCCATATGAGACAAAAAGTGCTTTTTTCCCTTTTTATAAAATAAGAATAATGCTTTATTTGTGCAACTTAGGATAAGAGGAAAAGTGGGGGCTTTTTATTTATTAAAAGGGGAGGGAATTCCTTTTAAATAAATAAAAACTTAGGATAAGATGGTTAGCCCATAGAAAATAATCAAATAAATGATAGAACTAGGATTTGATCAAGAATAAGCAATTTATGATTTAGCAAAAGGGGCTAATAGTCTAGGTGACCATTTTTGGGTGTATACATTTGCCCCTCTTTTACTAATGTGTGATCGATCTGGGAACACATGCAGTTAAAGAATGAAGTTGAAATGTGAGATCGATTTGGGATCACAAAGCAACTCAGATCAACTAAGAAAGCAAGAGATAGCCAAGAAGGCAAGCAATAACGTTCTGACTCTGAAGAATGAAGTGCAGAAAAAAAAAGCAAATCCTACATGGTCAGCTTGGTAGCAATAGTATTGAACACTTAGGAAAGAGATAGCCAATAAGATATGATGTGTCTGCCCCCTTGGGATTGAAAGCGAAATCTAGGTAGAGGGAAAGTAGAAGTAAGAGCAACATGATCAAATCATTAGAAATCATAATCGAAGAAAGAGAATAGAATAACCATCAAGCAATGAGGGTATGCCCCACACATGGGACATGGGGCACGAACCTATCAGTCCCTCAACCCATAAACACCACAGAGGGGGATTGGAACTTGGGATGTGAAAGTGAATGAAAGACTAGAAGTTTGAAAGAGATGAAGATGAAGAGGTGAAGAATGCCCCAGCGAAGATCGAAGGATTAGGCCTCAAAAGGTTAGCCAACTACGCGGAAGAAGGATAAAGTCGACGGGAATAATCAAGGGGAACTCAGATTTTAGTTTCAATCTCGAAATGAAAGGAAAATGATGTGATATCAAAGACAAGAAGTGAAAGACATGATTAGGAAGAAGCGAAAGGTGAGTGCAGTTGATTAACAAGTCCATGAAAGATGAAAGGAGAGATCTCTCCATATGCAAGATGCAAAACTAACTAACATAAACTTAAGAATGCAAGCTACATGAAAAGTGGTTTACTTGCAAGGTCACAAAGCCAATAGACATCTAATATTCATCATTGAGCGTTATTGGTAGTGTCACAAGATCATACAATACACACTAGCATAACTATGTGGATCTGAATATGATCTATATCAAATAGAAATGTGGGAATCCCACCTAGGCATCAGAGACATGTAGGTCAAGATGACTAGTGCAGTGAGATTACCTAAGTTTGATATGGCGAGATTATGCTTGTATCAAGACACATGAAAGTCAGGATAACTAGAAGTATGCACTCACAAAATAGTCAAGGATAATACCTTGTAGATCCCAATGTCAACTGGAACAAGCATAAATGCTAATGACAAGTAGGACCAACAAAATATATCCACAAGCAGAAAAAGAAATAAAACATGTCCTCATGCCCTCAGTCTTCTAGCTAGGCATCATCGAAAATGATCATAGGGGGAGAACACTTAGCAAAGAAATCATCATAGACAGCACACAAAGAAATAAAGCCAAGCAAGTCTCAGCAAGTCAAATGTTTAAGTGTGTGTGTGTAGGTCCTAGAGTCAAACTTTGAGTATCGCATCTGCCAATGAGAAATATTGCATCATCTAGACTATAGGTAGGATATCTGATAAGTGTTGAGAAACACTCGATGCTAGGGTAGTGTTGAAAAACACAGTTGGGGTGGTGTTGAAAAACACCATTTGCAAGGTGCCTAAGAAACCCAGACGCACAAAGAAACCCAAGATAAGCTTAAAACAACGTATGCCCCCTAGACTAAGACAAGAGTCAATTCTAGGCTAGGAGAGGCAAAGCGAGAAGTGGAGTGAATGAGCACCACACAAGACTGATAGACATAGGTGCAGAGGGTCTCAAGCAGTGCCTATTTCTAGGTTTTCACCACTTGATAGATTTATTGCAATTTGTTCAGGACTTTTTATAAATTTTTTTGTATTTTTGCTACCAAGGCGCCTGTTTCCAGGTTTTCACCAAGGCACTTTTTCTATTTTTTTGATTTTTTGAATATTTTTTTTGGTGAGACATCAAAGCGCCTATTGCTAGGTTTTCACTAGGATGCTCATTTTTTCAGTACTTTTTATGCTTTTTAGGAATTTTTTCAGCATCATATATGAATTTTTTTGGAATTCTTTCAGGATCAATAAATATGTACAAAGAATGCCCCAAACAGAAATGGGCATCAAGAATCTTCTTCCTCTGATGTAGAGAACTGATAGGCCCCAGGCCTAGATGCTGTAGCTGTGACAATAGGAGGTCTCAACCAGTTCGACCAATAATAACCAGCCCTAAGCAATGTCTGAGCTAGCGGAGGATCGTTAGAATGTGATCTACATATGCCATCATGGATTTTAGCTAGCACTTTTTCTGACTCCTCTATTTCTAGACACCTAAGGAGAGTTACGTCTAGACCCTTCCTATACAAGTCACCAGAGACAAAGGCAAAGTGTAAGGGATGGCAGAAAGAATGGCGTGGTGGATTTTTAGGAGGGATATGAGGTGGAAGGTAGGAGCGTAATTCATCCACCAGGAACTTGAAGTGAATTTTATGCTTTTTCATTTGTAAGATGGATGTTGAAGTAATCAAGGCATTAGCAACTTTGTTCTCAACTCTAGGAGTGGGCTGAAGTGTAACAGATATGAGATCATGCTTGAAGAATTTCACCATTTCTTTGTAGAGAATCAACTTGTCATCTTTTATTTGAGAATCATTATTTTTGAGCAGATTTTTATTTTTACTTTTCTTAGGTTTGGATACCGCCACAATGTGGATTTCGCCATCCGACCATTGCTATTTTCTTTTGACTTGATGACTGTGATGTTTGATTGCTAATTCAATATTTTTTATGGCTAGTTTGCTGGTGGAAGAAGTAACATATGTTGATGCGAGATGAAATGAAGTGACTGGTTCAATAACATTTATGTGAGGGATATCATCTCTGGTGACAAGAGAGGTCAAGCCTATAGGGTAAGCTCCAAAAATGTTAAGATCTAGACTTGTCATAGAAGGACTAGCGTGGTCCACTAAAGCAATACATGGAACAAACTCATCAGACCTGACACGAGACTCATCAACTATGTCAGGTGGGTTATGAGAGGTATCAACCACATCAACATCCATATATGTCATGGGAGGATCTTTTGGAAGAGGCTTAAGATGCTGAGAAGTAGAGATACTCATGTCATTATGTGAGAGATCACCTCTTTGTAGCAGTCGTGCAATGTTGCGACGTTGTCTATCATAGTTCAATGATTCTTTAGGCACATAGGTTCTAGACATAGAGGCCTCAGCTATATCATCAGTAGATATACATTCTTCTCCCCAAAGAAGTGAAGTAGAAGGAAGATCATCTCCCATTTGAACCATAGTGTGCAGTGGTGACTTGTCTATATCTGTGTTTGAATTACTAAGCATGGGAGTATTTCTGGAATTATCAAGGAGGGAAAATCTACCCTCATCTTCTCTATAGATCCACTCTTGAATAGCTTGTTCTTCTCTTTCTACTTTTAAAGGAATGGATGAAGGAACAAAAGTATCAAAGATCATCATAGTAGAAGTGGAAGGCTTCATCTGATCAGAAGGTCTCCCATATGACCTAGGAGAAACAGGTATAGAAGCAAAGGAATCCAACGTATATTCACCCATACCAAGGCTCATCATCTTAAGTATTTTCTCAGTAGCAACTAGAGACGTACTAGGATCAATAGAAGGTTCATTGTGAGGAACAAATTTTTTAGCAGCAACAAGAGCATTAATAGCAATAGTATGGTCTCCAGGAATCACAACTTCAGTGCCATTGTACGGAAATTTGACGCAGTGATGATAAGTGGAAGGAACAGCCTGCATGTCATGGATCCAAGGATGACCCAAAAGAATGTTATATGTGAGTGGGATGTCCAATACTTGGAAGCTAATATCTTTCATAACAGGGCCCACTCGGACAAGCAACATGACAAGACCTTTGGAAGATCTTTCCACTTCATCGTAAGCTTTTATAGTAATCTTCTTTTTAGAATCCACAGCAAATTCTGACAAACCCAATTGTTGTATGACATTGAAAGAAACAATATTTAACCCTGCACCATTGTCTATCAGGACTCGACAGACTCAGGTATTGTAGACTAGAACTTCAATGTGTAAAGCTAGATTATGCGGGTGAGCAATAGATATGTCATCTTCTGCAGAAAAGGAGAGAGATAGCGGAGATGAAATGTGGTTGACCATAGCCTGAAATTGATTTGGATCAATGTCATTGGGAACACATTTTGTATGTAGAGCCTCATCAAGAATCTCTCTATGCCAAGGGGATAACTGAAGCAACTCAAGGATAGATATCTATGCTGGTGTCTTTTGCAAATGTTGGACAAGATCATAGCTGGGGGTGGCTGAAGGAGCCACTTGTTTGGAAGGAAAATCTTTCTTGGGATCTTGGGCAGTTTTAAGGACAATCTTGGTGTGCCCCCTAGTAACAACATTCAGTGTCTCACTTCAGGAAGATGAACTACCATGTGTTTGCAAGACCAACTTTGGCTTACCATGATTGGATTTATTATCCTCTTGAGACCTCATCATTAAAACACTCTCAACGGGCTCTACCACATTGATCACAGGCATATTAGAAGGATACGTGTAATTGATCTTAGCATCATGATTCTTCTTATGTGTTTGAGAGGTTTCCCCCTTATCATGCTTAGGTAGAGGATCTTTGAAAGTTGTGTGATCAGAATTTTTAGTTAAGCCATCAGTGGAGATTGTGTTGTTATCAATGAGGTCTTGAATATCATTCCTAAGCTTAAAACAATTATTTGTCAGATGTCCCTTATTTTTGTGATAATGGCAGTAATGATCCTCTCTCCACCAATCAGGCTTATTTATCAGATCCTAGTTACCAGGTTTATCAGGAAGCGTAAGATATCCATTGTCAACCAAAGTCTTAAGGATCACATCGTAAGATTCTGCCAACTTGGTATAGACTCACTTTCGAAATGACTTCTTAGGCTTATCTACATATTGAGGTTTAGGAGCACCGTGAGTGTTGGCAGCTTCTTGTTGTTTTGATGCATAGATAGCGTTGGAGAGATTGAAAGCAGGCTCTTTAGTTTTAGGAGCGTCAACAACCCCATCAGTAACAACATACTTGTTCTTATTCCAAGGTTTGTTCTTGTCTTTTCCATTGCCTTTAGCATCTTTATTAATCATAATATCCCTTTCTTATAGCTACATCCTCAATTCGATATGCACTTTCAACCATGTCATTGAAAGAAGAGAATAGTTGTTTCCTTAAATCATAATATAGCTTAGGCACAAGAGTGTTGATGAAAATGTCAATCTTTTCTCTCTCGGGTAACTGACGAGGATACCTAGAATACAATGACCTCCAACATTGTAAGTAAGTTGAAATGGCTCACCTTGATGTTGTGTTAAATTACCAAGATCTATCATGGTGACAGGTTGTTGGATGTTGTAAGAATAATGCTGTGTGAAGTGCATAGCTAACTCATCAAAAGTCTTAAGAGGTGGTGTCAATTTTGCAAACCATTCCAAAGCTTGGCCTCTTAAACTTCTAGGGAACAGTCATAGAAGAAATGTGTCTTCATGAAGGAAGTCCATGCTAAGAGCGTAAAAGTGACGCACATGGTCATGGGGGTCACCATTTCCATCATACTTGTCATATTTGGGAACCTCAATATCCCTAGGAAATGGGACCATGTATAGACTTTTATCAAAAGGAAGAGCACAAATTGATTCTACAAAAGAGACCTTTGGAGGCTCTCTTTCTATTGCCATTTGGGTAAGGCGTTGATTTGTCTGATGCAGTTCTTCCTGAAGGACTTCCAATTCAGTTGGTACTCTTTGTTGGACAATTTGTCTGACATCATAGCCGCGAGGAAGCCTATATCCTCTAGAAGTCATATATTGAAAATATTGATCGCCATTACACTCTAAAAGCTTATGCATCATTCGTTGAGAGACCACATATTGTTCAAATCTCATAAGATCCTCACTAGAAATCTCATCATCAGCCTCTTCCTCATGTTGAGAGGGAGGAGGTCTAGGAGGTGAAGAAGGCATACCAAAAGTGGGTCTTGGAGGAGATCTTGGTGGCGTATTGTTGCCATTAATAAAAAGAGGTCTATGCTCATGATTACTAGTCTTAGGTTGCTCATGAAATGTCCCTCTATAAGCCATGTACCTAGCAGCATCCATCCTTTGTTGATTGTGTTCTTTGTCTAAGTGTGCTTGGTTATCTTTATGCTCAAAATGTTCTTGCAAGCGTTGAAATTTTTCTTGTTCAGTCAAAGTGAGTGAGACACTATTTGTGTTTTTGGGGGTCTTGAATGTGGAAAAGAGGAAACCTCCTTTGTACCATGGGGTAGCCTTAGAATCCTCAGATTGGTTAGAACTAGAACTGTTGTTGCTAATGGGCACTCGTGAGTGTCTAGTTGGAGAAGGTAACTATGTATAATTGAATGGAGGATGACTCTCCTGCTCAAATTGAGACTGAGTTGTAACCGGCATGAAAAGAGATGTTGGTTGACTAATAGAATGAGACACAGTTTCTCAGATTTGAGATAAGCAAAGCTAATAAAGATCACTTGTCAAAGTAGAACAATAGAGAGATGGCTCGTCAAAAGTTCTCAAGCACTTACAACAATCAATTGACTAAAGCTGAGCAGCGAGCAAGAAGCTCAATAAACAAGTAGCTAGAGAGGTAACCGTGATGCGACAAGTGATCAAGAGTAGCATTTGTTAAGCTCAAATCCAATAGTTTTAGCTCATTTGTTTCAGTCTAGAACAAGTCTAAGCATGCAGATAACAGACCAGCTTCAGGTAAGAACAGAAAAAGACACTCTACGATAGGTTAAAATGCAAGTTTAGTAGCTCCAGATTGCAATAGCAACAAGACAGCAAAAAGGTTTTGGGTGACACTTTCTAGGCAAACAAGGCGACAGTTTCCAGTAAGGCTGGGTGACACTGTTGTAGAGTCGTACGACTCTATGACCAATGAACATAAAAATCTCAGTTTTGAAGCATTTTAAAAGATCAAGTAAGTATATCAATAGATTTTTATCATGGATCAAGCACATAAGATAGCAATCAAGGATTTCAAGCAAGCAGTTGTCTTCAAACAATGAGCAAGGGGCAAAGCAACCTTGCACATGAACAAGAATAGTGACTTAGTATTTCTACTCCTTAAAGATTCTACTTGTGTATGTTCTTGAAAATATTTTAGTAGGCACTTAGAACACAACAACATCCTATCAAGCTGCCTATAGGGATATACATAGCTTTGCTAAAGGGAGTCCTCTATATACGCAAGGTACGTGAGGCCCAAATTCGTAGATGAGAAGAATCTGAAATCACACAGCTAGGGGGAGATGGTAACCCAAATCTCCTCCTCCACTTCTCAAAGGTATAAAGTTCTTTGAGGCTTAGCCAAGAGTGATATCAAACTCAATTCCCAAGAGAGGTGTCTTTCGATTCACCACCCGCTATTTATACTCCACCGGAACACAGGAGTTAAGGTCATCCCTTGAGGTGGTGTGTCCCCAAGCAGGCCTTCTAAAAATAAAATTAAGTAATTCACTATCAAAAGTATTTAAAGCACTAAAGGTGGAACACTTAACTCTTCAAGTAAATGTGAAGTGATTCCAAAAGTGGAACATTTAACTCTTCAAGTGAATGTGAAGTGAGTCCAAAAGTGGAACATTTAACTCTTCAAGTGAATGTGAAGTGAGTCCACAAGGTGGAACATTTAACTCCTCACACAAACTCAAAGTGAGTCCAAAAGTGGAACATTTAACTCCTCACACAAACTCAAAGTGAGTCCAAAAGTGGAACATTTAACTCCTCACTCAAACTCAAAGTGAGTCCACACCTTAGAAAATTAATGAGATCAAGAAAGCATAAAAAGGGGGAAACTTTGTGGAACATTTAACGCTTTTTTCAAGTAGACCCCTCCCCCATGTATGAATGTTGACCTTGCACCCAAAGGGCAAATAATGAGGGGCGATTAGAAATAAGCGAGTCCAACACCCAATTTAGCTAACAAGCTCAATCAAGAGTAATCTAAAGTTGCTTATCAATACTACTCACAAATGAAAAAGGGTTGAACAATAGAATATTTAACTTTCCAAGTAAATATAGAGTGAGTCCACAAAGTGGTGCATTTAACTCCCTATGTAAATAAGGAATGAATCCATGCCCTCAATCACTCAATGAGATATTTGATATTGGAACCAAGAATTACTTAAGGTTTAAACACAAGCATTCACTTACACAAACTTGTATGAAAGCAAATCTATGTTCATTCATTTTCCATTAAGAGCATCAATTGAAATGTGTTCTATGAAAGCATGTAAACACTCAAGCCAAACACATGAGAGGTTCAATTTTAATCCCAAAATCCAAATGTTGTAGAGATGGAACAAAGTACCTCAAAAAATTTTAAACATTTTCCATGAAAGCAAGAGCACCTTCAAAACAACTTGCTAGACCAACAAAAGGTTAGCAAAATCCAAAATCTAACAATGGTTAGCACATGAAAAATCAGATAATCTACAAAAAATAACTGATCAAATGACAAAATTTGAAAATGAAATCATCATGGTTGGATTAGGCACAGAAAGACCTTTCCAATGATATATCACACTTTGATTTTCGATACCATTTGCAAAAAATTCTCAAAAATGGGTGCCCGTTTTCCAGAGTGGCACAGATTTGAAAATGCTGAAAAATAAAAGCGCGGCAAATAGAAATATTAGCTCAGAATATATGCATGCGTAGGATAGTTAAATGTATGCGCAATAAATCAGAATCAAAGTGCATAAACTGTAAATGCACAGCTATATGCAATGGATGCGCAGAATAGTGAAACAAATGCGCAGCTATATGAGACGGATATGCAACAGAACTTTACGGATGTGTAGAATAGAGAAACCAAAGCGCAGAAAGTGTATATGCGCAGTAGAACATTATGAATGTGCAGAAATCATGGAAAAAAGCACAGAAACTACCTGAGATAAAGTCATCGCACGGAAAAATTGAAACAGAAAACCAAAGACCGTGATTTAAGCCGAAAATATGCCAAAAAATGACGGAAAAAGCAAAATTAAAGGACAAAGCTAATCTACTCTGCCCCACGGTGGGTGCAAAAAATGTGTGCTATAATTGTGTCACACTTCTATGAATCATTACATTCAAGAACACTCAAGAATGAGGTCTCAAAAATCGATCCATAGCTCCCTAGGCATGGAGTGCAAGGGTTTTAAGAATGCTCTCAGCTAGAGCTATTTAACCAATAACCTTGCTAGTAAACCATGCAATGGGAGATTCAAATGAAGACAAGGGCAAGAATGCCAATATCCTCAAGAATCAAATGAAAATGCAATGCAAGCTAGATTAAGATGAATATGCAAGCTAAACTATGGAAACGAAAGAACAAGTATTACAAAGCCTCCTAGTTAAGCTAGATGAATTAATCTAAAGCATAAAGGAAACTAAGCTAAAAATGCCATGAAAATGAAGCTACTATGCAAGAAATGAAACTATGATAACATGTAGATGCAAAAAAGCCAAGAATGCTCCAAATCTCCAAAAAGCTCCAAAATGACCTAGAAAACCTGCAACATAACATTAGCATAAAAACCTACGATATGAAAATGAAGAAGAGAGCTCTCCTTTTAAAGGAAATGAGAAGGAATGGACCATGGAGATTAAGAGGCAAAAGATTTAATCAACGGTGGAGCTTGAAAGAGGAGCAATCCATGTACACAAATATCCTCCAATGGAAAAATAAGTGTTGACTTTTTTGTCCATATGAGACAAAAAGTGTTTTTTTCCCTTTTTATAAAATAAGAATAATGCTTTATTTGTGCAACTTAGGATAAGAGGAAAAGTGGGGGCTTTTTATTTATTAAAAGGGGAGGGAATTCCTTTTAAATAAATAAAAACTTAGGATAAGATGGTTAGCCCATAAAAAATAATCAAATAAATGATAGAACTAGGATTTGATCAAGAATAAGCAATTTATGATTTAGCAAAAGGGGCTAATAGTCTAGGTGACCATTTTTGGGTGTATACAAATGTAGTCTTTTCCTGGTCCTCTGGAGCAATACTAACCTGATTGTATCCACTATATCAATCAAGAAATGAGAAATACTTTTTACCTGCTAAAGTATCAAATACTTGATCAATGAAAGGTAAGGGGAAATGATCTTTCTTTGTTGCTTTGTTTAATTCCCTATAATCTACAAAGATTCTCCATTTACCCCCCTTTTTAGGCACTATGACCAAGGGTGATACCCATTTACTATCAGAGATAGGATATATAAAGCCAACATCTAGCAACTTTTGTAGTTCTGTTTTGACTATCTCTCTTAATGCTGGGTTAATCCTCCTCTGAGGTTGGTGAAGTCGTAGACTTCCTTCATTGATATAAATCTTGTGGGTACAAAGTGTGGGGCTCAGTCTCTTCATGTCTCCATAGTCCCATGCAAAGGCTTTTTCATGTGTTTGTAGGAGTTGGGTTAATTGTTCCAACTGCTGTGAAGGCAACTTATTATCTACATGGAGGTTATGACCTTTGGAAAGCTCAATAGTAGTAGTAAGGTTACGCATGGGTATTTCAGAGATAGGACTTGTAAATACTTCACAGGGTAGTAACTAATGGATAATATTGGGTTCTAAAGGCAAAACACAATCCTCAATATTGTCCTTATATGTAGTTAATTCCAACATAGAGCTCTCAGTTATGTCTTTGATCACAAAACAATCATTATTTAGGATGCTTCTAATCACTGCATCTTCCTCTTGCAACTTTAGAAAAGATTGCTTGTGTAGCATCATCAGATGAGCCACTGAGTTCAACTCTTCCTCCCCATCTCTTAAATCTGGCCATACAGGGGTTCTTAAATCTGGCTGGGGCTGAGTTGGAGGGTATAATGCTAGTTTCTTAGTTGCTTGCCCATCTAATATTGTCATGTCCCCTGATCTGCAACTAATGTTTGCATCAGCTATTGCTAACCATGGATGTCCTAAGATAAAAGGGTAACCAACAAGATTGACCTTGGGTGATAAAATCATGAAATCAACAGGATATTCCCAGGAGTCTAGGGCAACTATTATGTATTCTATCATCCCATCAGGGGTGACAATAGAACTATCTGCCAGTTGCGAGATGGTTGGAGTATTTCACAACCCCTCTATGCTCAGTTTATTCATTGTATCCTTAGTCATTATATTAATGGCATAACTTAAGTCTATTAAGGCATTTTTGATAAACTGACCATTAATGATGATATTAACAACCGAGCTCCCAAGATCAGAATATTTTGGTATAACAATCTTTTCCAACATGATATCTGCTAGCTATCCTATAACATGAACTATTTTAGGATCTATTTTCTTCCATCCAGGCTTTATGAGACAAGCTTCTTTGATTTCTTTTCCATAAATAGGAACATCTTTAATGGCTTGAAATAGGGGAATTTGGACATGCATACTTTTCAGTTGATCAAGGATATCATATGGTTGGTCTTCTTTTGGTATAGGTTTATCCAGGGTAAGCCTCTAAGGAAATGAAGGTTTTACTGATGTGTGAACATTAGATGGGGAAACTATTTTTGGCAAAACATCCTCTAGGAGTGGTACTGATGCTGTAGGAAGGTCGGGCACTTCCATGATAAGAGGGGGTTCAGATGCAGGCAAGGTAATACTTGATCTGAGGTGTATATCGGCTATGTTGAGTGCATAAGCAGGGTACTGCTAAGCATCAGTAGCATACATTTGCTGTGGTTGTTGTTGACTATTTGGATTCAGTTGTGGTTGAGTAGGTAAGTGTGTCTACTTTTGAGGACTTGTATTTGCAGGAGGTGGCATAGATGGATATCCAAGATTTGCATTTGGCCATTATTGAGGTCCTCTCTATTGGTTAGTGGGATGCCAATTTCCTTGTGGTGATTGCCATTGATTTGGAGGTTGTGGCCATTGGGGTTGTGGAGGATTAAACCACTGGTTCTGTTGATTACTGGGCTAGGCACTATTCCAAATAGGTTGAGTATACTGAGAAGGACTTTGGACATTTTGGTTTTTCCACTGACTATTATAAGAATTTTAAATTTGTAGTGGGTCTTGAGGCATACCTTGTCTCGTAGCCCATGGCTGACATTGAGCAAAAAAGAACACTTGCTCATTCTCTCCTTCTATCTTTAAGTACTCAGTTGGAAGGTGTTGATTCTCCAGGTTCACGACCAGCTTGCAGTGACAATCTTTCTTTTAACAACATTAGATTTCCACAATCCATTAGTAATACATTTATGAATTTCTGGATTCGATTGTGTGTGTATTTTTAGCATCAACATTTCGGATCACACTCTGTGATCCATCATCAGGGTAGAGAAAGTGCCAGGAAGAATAGTAAAAATGTAGACAAGGCCTCACCCAAGAGAAATATGAAGGGAAAGGGGGAGAGATGACACGCTAACCAATGAACAAAAGACCAGGAAGACATGGAGAAAAAAGAAGAAGAGATGACACGCTAACCAATGAACAAAAGACCAGGAAGACATGGAGAAAAAAGAACATGGTTCTTCTTTTTTCTCCATGTCTTCCTGGTCTTTTGTTCATTGGTTAGCGTGTCATCTCTCCCCCTTTCCCTTCATATTTCTCTTGGGTGAGGCCTTGTCTACATTTTTACTATTCTTCCTGGCACTTTCTCTATCCTGATGATGGATCACAAAGTTTGATCCGAAATGTTGATGCTAAAAATATGCACACAATCGAATCTAGAAATTCAAAAATGAATCTTTCTTTTATTTGCAGCAATGGGGATAGTACTCAGCAAGTTGTGCCTCCATGTCTGCATGCTTCTTCTTGGTAGTCATTATGTCCAAGTGTGTAGCGACATCATTAATGATGTCTTTCTTGAAGTCTGATAGCAGGTTTGAGATTTCCATCTTGGAAATGTCGGAACCACCTCCTTTTGTAGGTGTATGTCAGAATCCTCTGCCCTTCTTTACTGCTGCTCTGGAATAATTCAAAAAAATCTTCTTGAGGTCATCCCAGAAAGACTGTGATACATCTCCTCCAACCATAAGGTCCAATGCTTTCATGCAGTTGTCATTCACTCCTCTTAAAAATATTAGCTTTTGTGAATCCTCCTGCAATGCATGTTGTGGATTCTTTTGTAGATTGTATAAGAAGCATGATATGTAGTCCTCCAGGGTCTCATCTTCTTTCTATGACATTCGAAAGATGTCATCTCTTTTTAAGTCACCTCCTTTACAATATTCCTTATATTTTTGTAGAAATAAATCTCTCATCCCATTCCAATCAGTTACTGCATTTTCTCCTAAGCCCATGAACCACAGAGAGATGACTCTTTTAATGTTGCTGGGAACAACTTAAGTTTATGACTATTAGTATTATAGTCAAAACTTTGACACAAAATGTCAAACTCAAATAAAAAGGTATCGGGATCCTCTGTAATAAGGCCATAAAACTTTGGAAGGGTTGAAGCAGGTATGTTCTTGAGATTAGGATTGTTGATAAGGCTTGGAATCAGAAATGGAAATGTAGGAGCTTCCATTACTCGAGGTGCTCGATAATGAAATTACAGCTGGCAAGTATTATTACCTAGAAGTTTTTGGTCAACAAGTGGTCCTGGATTAGTATTATCAAGGAAACTGGATAATATTTTTGTGAAAGGATAGAGATAAAATTTTAGGAGGGTCTACTTTTTTTGAAGATGATGCAACAAACTCAAGACTTGCATCAAGAAATGGTACTCAAGCTCTTTAAATTCTTCTTTTAGTTTAACAGGTTCTTTTGGGAGAAATCTGCCATGAACATCTCGCCTTCTTTGATGCATGCAAGTGAGTTAATGAACTTGTGAAGCAAGCTCACAACTACTGACTATTGATTAAAACAAAAAACTATCTGAAAAATAAATGACTCATTAAGGTTCTCAGTTTGACACCATCCCTGACAACGACGCTAAAAATGAACAGTCTCACAATAGATAATGATAATCATGCCATTATCTCTCTTTGGAATAATTTATTCATACTAAGGATTACTTTTCCCATCATGAAATGCATTTAGATTGTCAACCCAGGGACGTAGACTTGAAATGGGACATCATAGTTTGTGCACTAAGTTCCTCAAGTAGGCATACTACCTAAGCTGTAGGAAGATAAAATGCATGAAAGAAACCTATGTTACTACTGTAGGAAGGTAAAAACACTTAACTACTTAGTGAAATAACTACTAAAAGCTTGTAAACTTAACCTAATCTTGTTTAACCACTTAAAGTGTTCACTATGTCTCTCTCTGCAAGTGCTGCAGGAACATTCATAGTAGTAATGATGCAGGAGTAAAATAGTAATTTCTATTTGAAAACATAGAAAATGCAGAAAAGAATTTTTGCTCTATCCTAATCTACTCCATCTCCCAAGTGGGCCCCCTTGGTTGGCTTCTACTAACTACTAACACAGAAGTTACTTCAAAATCACTCTTTCATTATATTCTCATAAACTAGTTACATAGTAATGGAACAACCCATGAACCACAGAAAGAGTGTTCCACTGTAAACACAACCAATGTGTATATATTTTCACATTACATTGCTTAATCCATCCAATCCATTTATCTATAGGATTGATTCTTATTAAAAACATGAAAGTAAATTCTAACTAAGTCTCACCACAAAAGAGGAAAACATAACAACCACGACAGAGTACAATAAAGATTAGATAACTGATTTTAACAGACTGATGAGCATTGAGGAAATATAGCAGAGTTGCTTCCTATATTCCTTGGAATGATAGCTCCTTTTTAGTAGCGGCATGGTCCTCAGTGGTGTGATTTCTCTCTCCATCATAGCTAGAACTTCAATGCCTTTTCTTCAATGCGATCGATCCACTCTCCTGCTGCTCCTTGTTTCCCTAACAAGTTAGTATCATGCGGTATGTATACAAGTCAACTTAATCAATTCTTACTCAAATATTAGAAAATAGATTAAAGTAGCTATATGAAGTACTCTAATTTATATATAATGTCCAGCAAAACATGTCATATCTAACTACCCATAATCTTGGTTCTAACTGTACTTATCACAAGTTCACATAGTTATAGGTTCATAAGATGTATTGGAAATGTCTCAACAAAGCATAAAGATTATAATAAAATAGAGACAATAAATTGTCTCATCACCATGAAAGAAAAAATCTAATTCATATTACTTTCCAACAATCTCCCCCTTTAGCATTGATGACAACACTTAGTGAAAAATGATTAAGTATCAAAACACTAACTCAAAATCCAAAATTTCAATACCCCCCCTTAGCTAGATATACATTTTTCATGGATCTATCTCTCCCAATTTGACATCAATGGAAAGGATGGGGATCCACAAGCCAAAAATCTATTCAAAATTCATATATATGTTGCTTATGTACAAAAATGTTATAAACTTACATTAGCTTAAAGATATCTGAAAATGTGTTCTTCAGGGAACTGAAATCTCTGTCCCAACCCTGTTTGAGACTCTCCAAGATCTGAATCTTCCCACAAAATTCATAAGAAAACATTTCTACCGATTGAAGATTGGATGTATCTATTGTAGTCAATCTTGCCTCTACTTCCTTCAATGCATTGATCAAGGTTCCTAACTTAGGAGAAATTAAGCTTCCAAGTTCACCAATCCTACCCACAACTTCATCCTTCTCAGTGATTAAACTCTTTATTTTTTCAATCAAATAAATAAATTGTCCTTCATGACTAGATGCATAAGTTGTTAAGGGATCAAATGAATGAGATAATTCTAAAAATTTATTCTCATTTTCCTTAACAAGCTTTAATACGTTCTCAACACACTTAAGATAAAATAAACATGCCTTGTAAACACCACCTCCTTTAGATAAAACATCTTGAATATTTTTCATACCAACTCCCAATAACCTTCTATCCTTTGTAATTATTTCATTCAATTGATTGCATCTATTATCATCAAATTCATCTTTGACTTTAATCATTGCAGACTTCTCAAGAGATTCAAAGTGAATACTTACTGAATTGATAAGGCTCTTCAAATGACCAGATAGAGTGTCTGTTGGATCTCTGATATAGGTTGGTATAATCTTCTCCAATACATCTGATGCAAGTCTCAATAAATCATTATCCTTAATATGAGTTTTCAGAATTTCCTCCCTTGTATTTGTTTGTGCAAACGATGCAAGCTTCATCTTGTAAATTGGAGAGAGAGCATCTAGATTAATAGGCCCTTTGATGAGTTCTAGATCATTCAATTCCAATTTATCTTATTCAAGGAACTCCTTCATTTCCTCAACCAATGTCTCTTGCCTCACTCTTAGCCTCTTACCACATCATCTTTGTCATCTTCTTCTTCTTCTCTTCATATTTCTTTTCTCCCACAAAATTACCTATGACCTCACCAACTAGAACATCAAAAATATCAATATCAAGAACAAAGGTATGAGGAGCATCTTAAGTATCATCATTATTGACTATCTCAAATTGGTTATCCAACAAGATCTTCTTCAAGACCTTGTTAGTTTCTAGCATAAATTTCTTGGTTTTACTAATCATCAATTTGTTAATCCTTAACTTTCTTTTGAATTGATCCTTTGATTTCTTAAGTATTGACTTCATCTCATCAACAACTATGACCGAACATAAACTAATCAGAACATGTTCCTTTATCTAATCATCCTGATTTTTTGCATTTACTCTCCTCATCTCTAAAACATCATATAGAATTTTAGACAATTCTGACTCAATCTCTATAAGTGCCCTCTTAAATGTATCTAAATACACAAAAGTAGCTTTGTCTAATGTCCTTTTACCATCTTCATCAAACTTATCATAACAAAGCTTAAGAGGTTTAAGATTACCATGAACTTTAATCGATTTCTCTGCCTCATCAACTATCATCTAAATTGAATTTGAATTATTTTTCCTCTTTTCCATTACCTTTTCTTCTTTTGTTGGCTTGAATTTTGAAACTCTTGCTGCTTTGGCCCCTTTGGATTTTAGCTCTTTTAATACACTATTAGATTCAGTAGCCTCATCATCATCTTTAGATCTTTGTGCTTCCATGTACTCTTCACCTTTACTCTTTTTGTCTCCTTCCTGGATGGTTTAGCTTGTGGTTGCTGCTTGGGACTCACTACTCTAGGTGGACTTGGAGATGGTGCAAAGCTTCTTGTATACCTTTGTTTTGATGAAGAAACACTGGGATTAGCTACCTCTACATCAATCATTTTTTCTTCAAATTCCATCTACCTCTTTCTTACCTCTCTCAATGCTTGCTCTAGTATCCCAAAACTCTTTGCAAGATTCTCTTCTTATTTTCTCACTCTCTTTTCTCTGCTAGGTTTGTTCAAATCTAAATGCACCTTCAAGTTCTTTTATTTGAATGTTCCAAACCTTTCCTCATTAGGGTCAATTGATATTTTTAGTAGATCTTAAGCATAAGCATCAAGAATAAGTTCATCTACTTCATACCCCATGGTCATGATCCAAGATGTTCTAGGCTCAACTACTTGCATCAATTATTCATCTATCTCTACCATGAAGAAAATGGTGTCCTTATATTTCTCCATAATAGTCTTAGGAATCTTTTCCCTCCAATGCATTTTGATTTGGAAATCTTTGAATAAAACCCATAAAGTACTCTTCTTATATTTATTTTCAACCATATAAAAAAATTGTTTGATTTGAACTACAACTGGTCTATTAGTAGAACACTGAATCCTTCCAACTCTAGGTGCCTCATTCATAAAGTAAAATAATAGATATAAGATCAAGGTACTATATTAAAAAGTTTGTTTTATGCCCTTGATCTTTGCCAAGTTTTCCATCAAAATACCTCTCAATAATTCACACCAGTCATAATCTCCATCTTCCTTTACCATCCCATATGGTGAGTATAAGGAAGTGTTTGAAATTGAATTATCTCTGCTAGAATGATATGTTTTTTAACCTATAACCATAGCCACAGTTTGGAGACTTACCTCAATCAAGTCCCTATTTTGGTGTTTCCACCTCCACAACAACTAGATAGGTAGATAGATTGATTGAAAAGATAAATAAATGATAATGTAATAGAAATAAACCTCGTTTAATGGAGGAAAATCCCTATTATGTAAGACAAGAAAAAAAAAACTCACTTGAGGGAGGAAATATCCAATTGCACAAGATAAATGATAGATAAGGGATGTGCGAAATCCCAAGATGCTCAAAGACACAAGAGAGATAGAAAACTATTATTGTATATGTTGTAAGAGATTGTCATAGCAAGTTAGAGAGAAAAAAAGTGCAAGGTATTGTAAATGAGAGAACTTTTAAGGGTGCAAGAGAAATTTTCTAAGAGAGAGATCCCCTTTTGAATCAAGAAAAGAGATGAGTTTAAAAGGGGCAAGAGGAGAGTAAAAGAGGCTTCCAGGCCATTTTAGAAGATTTTGAGTCATTCCACCAACAAAAGTGGGTGACAAATGGAAAGCATGCTCAACGTCGTCATTTTAACATTGAGATGTCAGTGGAAGAATGTGCAACGTGCGGATGTCCTCGCAATGCGCTAGTGTCCAAATGAATCATGCTAAAAAATAACATGCGACAAAGAAAACACACAGCTAATGCAAAGATGACACTAGAAAATAATTGTTGACTAAGAATTTGAGCATCCTAAGAGGGAAAAGGATGATGCAAGGGCTGAAATGGACCTACACAAATACTAGGGGAATGGACATTAAAGTGGTTAAAAAAGTGTATTTAATTGCAAAAGGGGTTAAGCAATTTTCGGCTCTAGATTTTTCCCTCACTTTAGCGGGCTGATAATCTAAGTGAATATGCATGTTGAAGGAAGTCTACTAAAAGAAAATAGCATCATGATACTAAAAGGATACTATGGATGAAGCATATAGATATTTGAACTGCAAAAGCATGCCCCTAGGGTGAAGACTTGCAAGACAAATGCATTAGAGAGAAAGAGATGCACAAGACAACAAGGTTAGAACATGAAAACCATAAAGCCATGGGGTTAGAACGAACAACAGATAAACTAAAAGCTTTAGTTCATCAATGTTAGAGAGACCTTGATGTAAAAGGTTGTCTCAATACAATGCGCCATCCCCAAAATACAAGAAATAATAGATAGACGAACTCTAAACAAGGAGAGAAGAATTTTACAATTGATTGCATCAAGGAAGAATGCATCCAAAAGATAGGGTAGCAACCAATATCGAGGAGATAACACATGAAGACATTATCTTGCTATGTTACTAGAGTTCATGCAAGTGATCGTAGTTAGTAGCACCAACCCCGTTATGGAGGAAAGCAACTACTGTAAAAGACACTCAATGTAACCAACTTCGCTATGGAAGAGGGCCACTACCAAGGAGATTACGCCAATATGAGTAGAAAATTATATTATTCTAGATATCCATATGACAGGGCGATTTTGATTGTGCTCTAACATGCATATCGAATGCTAGATAGGCATGTGATAGGGAGGCTTTAGATGGTGTGCCGACATGAGTAGCAAAAGCTAGATATGCATGAAATAGGGCGGATTTAGATGATGCACTAACATGTGTAGAGAAAGCTAGATAGGCATGTGAATGGTGACTTAGATCACGCCGATACACGTGGAAAAATCTAGATAGGCATATAATAGGCAAGATTTGATAAGATAGTGGATTGCCCCCCATAAAGATAAATAAGAAAAGATAGTGGATTGAACCCCACAAAGGAAGATTAAATAAGATAGTGGATTGGCCTCCACAAAGGAAGATAATATACTTGATTAGATAAGATTTAAAAATAGACATATTGAAAGGATATGATAGAGGTAAATCTAAATATCACTTGTCATGCATAGAAGAAGAAGCAAACCTGTTAATAGATGAATGATTGATGACACCTAATGCATGGAGTTGTTGTTCTTATCTAATAGGGCCTTACATTCACTAGTAGAATGATTGAGAACTTGATGATATGCACAAAAAGAGTGTCTTTCTTCATCATTCATATCATGGAGCTTCTTATGTGTAGGAAGGACAAGAGTGATTAAGTGGGCTTCAAGAAGCCACAATAAAATATGCTCTTGTGAGGAGAATGAAGCAATCCTTTCTCTTGTAAAGGAAGGTTTGGATTCTCATAAGAAGAGGACCTAGAGACATTAGATGATTAGAGAGTGAAGGAAGATAAAGGTGAAGCTTTGTAACCTAAACCCATCATAGCAGAGTGAGGCTTCAGCTCCAAAGGAACCTTGACTCCTTGTTCCTTGTGTCCAAGACCCTTTCCTTTATACCCATGCATAGAAAGAATATTGAATCTTGAACCATAGTGTGATTGCAACTCCTCAAATGGGGAAGGATTAATATTAATGACATAGTTGATAGTGCTCAAATCATCTTATGATGTAGAAGAGTGATCATCTTCTATAGCAAGGGTGAACAAAATATTTGGTATGTCAAGGTGGGCAAGATTTACTTTATGCTCTCTAATAAGGGAGTTTGTAAAATCTAAAGGACCCCGATCATCACCGAGACATGTGTTTAATTAAGAAGAAGATAAGTTGGCACCAAATCAAGATTAGGGGCTAGTGGCAGTGTAATAGTGCTTGAAGATGGTGAAGGAATTGAATTTTTAAAAGTAGTACAACTTAAAGACTAATCAACCTTGGTTTCATAATTTAATAATACAGGGATGCAAGATCACTCTTTATCGTAACTACTTGATTATTATGAATACATTTGATAGATTTATGCAAGGTAAATGGGAATCCACCCATAACATGAATCCATGGTCTACCCAAAAGAAGATTATATTGTAAAGTGCCTGGTATCACGTGTACTAGAGTAGGTAAAGTAACAGGTCCAAGCTACAAAGGTAGAAATATTGTACCTAGAGCTTTTTGACCAACATTATCAAACCTATGATAGACAGAGAAGTTTAAGGAGAACTTGAATCCATTTTGATTTTGGGTAAAAGATCAATGCTACAAACATTGAGTTTCAAACTAGTATCAGTGAGAGTACATATAATACCAATGATATTTACAAAAAGGAGCTATCATTAATGGATCATCTTGATCATGTACTTTAGTGGATGGAATCTCATGTTGATGGAATGTAATCTCTAAAGTACTAGAGCGTATACAATCTAATAAAGAATTTACGTAACTGAGTCTAGTGGAAGATGGAATAAGGATCTTCTATAATAGAGCCTCCTGAAGCATACCATGATATGCGCTCTAGAAGTTTGAAGAAGATCTTAGAGAGAGATCTTAGTGGGGTAACATGAAATTGCCCAATAGTATCAAACTCTGCTAGGATTTGAGAACAAAATTTAGGATCAAATGAAAGAATAGGTTGAGAATATGGAAGAGATGTTAGCATATTAATGCTTTGTTTACTTCCACTAGTGTGATAAGTGTGAGCTACTTTTTGATAACTCTAGTAGCCACACACTTCTAAGAGTTTAGAGATAGACAACAATCATAGAAAGAACATGTAGGGTGAACCTTATAAGGGTCACCACAAATGGTTGTAACCTTCTTTGACTTTGGTTATGGATCTTCTCTATTAACATAGATTATTGGTCTCTTAAGCTTTTTAGTGGCAACAAAGACAACAATTACATCAACAAATTTATTACAGCTTATGAAAGAATTAGTTGAGGGAATATGCTCAACATCGACTCGTGGGAGTTCATATATGAGATGAGATTCCTCATTTACCAACACATCTTCTCTAGAAGAAAGTGCATTTGAATGAAGATATGGTTGAGTGACATTAAGAAACTCATCAATGATCTCACCCTCTTACATCAAAATTTCCTCACAAGTAGAAGAAATATCAATAGAGGGATCAATAAAGAATAATAAGAAAGGAGAAAACAACTCACTTTCGTAGACTTGCAAGAGAACTTCTTGAAGTTTCTTAATGAAGTTGGAAATATATAGAAAGAAACAAAATATAAAGTTCATTTTGAAATAGAGATACAAAATAGTCGGCTGAAGGTTGGCGTATTTCCCTATTGAGGACATGGAATTGGGTTCGATGTAGTGCCCTGAAAAAAAATTATGGGAAGAGGAAACCTTTGAATTGTCCTTTTCTTTAGAGGTATAAGGACTACCCAAAGGAAAAATAAAAAAATACATTGAAAATGATGAAGAAGTGTTTACGTCGAGTTCACCAAAATGTAGTGGTGTAAACCTGACCCTGCCAAAGGAAAACTATATTCCCTTGAGAGCTAGATTCACAACATACATTCAGATATCTCCAACTACTTGAACCAACATAAATATCTTATCATACATAATGAGAAAGAATATTCTAGTTGCAGAAATGGAAAGAACATACGACAAGGAGTTTTCTACCCAAATTTGAATGTCTCGGCTAAGGATGCCAACATGACACATGGACACCTACGTGACGTGTTGTAGTCCTATACCGGCCAAAATAGTGAACACTTAGAATTTGACAAAATCTTAGGTCTGTATTTTGAATAACCTACAAAACACATAATTAAAAATATAACAACAAATACTATGTAACAAAGATAAAGAGAAATGGATAAAATACAAGCAAACCTCGGTGTGGTTGAACCTCTCCAATAAAACTGCACATAGTAAGAGAGGGAAAATGTTTGGGGCTATTTGGAGACTTGCCTCAGTCAGGTCCCTGTTTTGGTTTTTCCACCTCCACAACAACCATATAGATAGATGGATTGAAAAGATAAATAAATGATAATGTAATAGAAATAAACTCTGCTTAATGGAGAAAAACCCCTATTATGTAAGACAAGTAATAGAAATAAACCTCACTTGAGGGAGGAAAGCCCCTATTGCACAAGATAAATGATAGATAAGGAATGTGAGAAATCCCAAGATGCTCAAAGACACAAGAGAGATAGAAATATATTACTGAATAGGCTATAAGAGATTGTTGTAGCAAGTGAGAGAAAAAAAGAGTGCAAGGTATTGCAAGCAAGAGAACTTTCAAGAGTGCAATAGAAATTTTCTAAGAGAGAGATCCTCTTTTGAATCAAGCAAAGAGATCGGTTTAAAAGGGAGAAGATGAGGGAAAAAGAGGCTTCTAGGCCATTCTAGAAGATTCTGAGCCATTCCATTGACAAAAGTGGGTGACAAATGGAAAACATGCTCAACACCGACATTTGAATGTTGGGATGTGGGTGAAAAAGGCACACACAGACATCCATGCAACGTGCTAATATTCAAATGAATCATACTAGAAAACGACAAACGACAAAGGAAATTTACAACTAATGCAAAGCCGACACTAGAAAATAGTTGTTGACAAGGACTTTGAACATCCAAAGGGAAAACGCTGATGCAAGAGTTGAAATCGACCTATACAAATACTAGGAAAGTGAACACTAAAGTGGTTGTAAAAGTGTAATCTAAATTGAAAAAGGAGTATACAATTTCCCACTTTACCCCTATTACAAAATTGAGAAAATTTTGAGAAGTGCTCAACTAAATCCTATCCGGGACTAATATGCATTCCGAAGTATGGATAGACAATACAGATTAAAACACGTCAAAGACAGAAGCATCCAATTAAAAGGAGATATTTTAATATCAAATGTCACATTCCCTCACCGACTATCGTTCGAAATATGTTATATTCATATCCATGTCCAGGCCAAAATATATTTAGGGAGTGTACGACATTCTCATACTTCCACACGTGTTTCCTCAACGGTGTACGGCCTCTGCACGACTAAAACATCTATGAAACTGCCTTCACCCTCTCACAGTCCGCCACGTTTCATATCATAACGGGCATTTCCATTACGTGTCCCAACTGCCTGGTAACTTCGACCAGTGATCGACAGCACGTGTCAGTCAGTGAATGGATCCCGAAATCCAAGACGATAACCGCGTTAACAGCAAATACACCGAAACTTCCTTCGGTTTCGGCGCCTTCATTACAAGAACACTCAGAGTTTTCTTGTATTTCGATCAGGGATAACTGAGAACACAATTTACAGCAGGGACAGATGTTTTTCGTTTATCTTTCAGTTCCAATCAGTAGAATTTCCGTGTGCTTTGGATTTCACCAGAGCTTGCTACATTAGTGTTCGCGTAGTCCTAAAGTTTATCAAATTCACAGCTTCTGCACTTAGGCAGAGGGGTGTTCCCTTGACGAACAGTAAACCCTAGTACCTTTCACTCTTTTTTAAGGCTGTAGAAATGTGCTATAAAGAATTGCGCGAGACGTTGAAGCAGGCAAAAGATTTGAAAATGAAGATTTGTCGCAAGGCCAAGAAAGGGAATCGTAGGCAGAGGAGGAGGGTTGGAAAAAGGGTTTTCAGGACTAATGCCGGCTGCACAATTGGACGGGAACGAATTGCGGTGAACTCTTCTGCTTCTCATGAAAAAGATGCTGATTTTTTCTCAGAACGAGGGAGAAATTCGTTTACCCGAGTAGGAGATAGTTCCCCTGTAATTGGGGAAAAGATGAATTTGGAGAGTGAGATGGACATTGGATCCCTGCCCTTGGATATCTTGGTAAGCTTCTCCTTTTAAATTGCTGTGTTTTTCTTTGGAAGTGCTTCTCATTCATGTAGGTTTGTAATTTTCAGAAAAGAGAAAATGGTTGGACTGCAGGTTTGTGATTTTTAGGAAAAAAGAAAATGGTAAACACACTGCCACGCCGCCTTCTATTTTCTTTCGCCTATGAATTGGGGAATTAGGTTATTGTTATTAAGTAGTGGCAGCAATCTGAAATGTTATTTAAACTCGGAAAATTTAATTATCATGTCGGTAGCAGGGAAGTAGGATTTTTAGTGTTTTTGTTTTTGTTTTTTAGGAGGGTATTGATTGAAGTGAAGGATAAAAGAGCCTTAGCGCTTGCATATATTCTCTAAGCTAATTTATGTTTAGCTACCACCTACGAAGAGTTATACCTTGCATTGAATTCTCTGGAACTTTAAGAGCAAGCAAGTTGGACGTGTTATACAAATGCTCATCATTTTATCATCTGTCAGCAGACTTCTGCTTTAAAAGGCCCCAACTAAGATAAACTGCAAAGTTGCCCCGCTCTCCATAAAATTGTTCTTACAATATCTACGAGAAGAAAATGATTTATTCTCAATTTACGAGCTATTTACAAGTGTAAGCCCAGAAATTAAAAAATCTCTTTCCCAACCCCACAATTTTGGAGAAAACGTTATTCCAGAGAGAGAAACAGAGTGTTAATAAAATCAGTCATATTTTAAGTTGTCAGTGACAAATGCAGAATTATAAGGGCAAATTAGATGCATTTTTTTCACGTTATTTCATTACTGAGGCCATTAGTATATAAATTTCTCTGACCACACAACTAAAGGAAAACCGTTATACTGCAGGGGAAATAAATACACCATGAAATTAACCCCTAATTGTAAGGGCTATTCCTACTCAATTTATAGGTTATTGAGTCTGTATGGCTGTAAACATAGATAATATTCCATAACTACTCAATGTATGGAAAAAACTTGCAGCACGCGCTGGGTCGTCGATACACGATGAAACAAAATCATGTATTAAGGTGCCGGCGCCGCCATTGGTGACTGATCATTTGGTTCTGGTAACTTTAGTGAAGTTGTCGGCTGAGATGCCAGGCTCGCCAATTTCCATCACTATTGTGGCCAATTGCAGTTAATCATTAGGACTAAGCGTAAATGCAAAAGAATTTGGCCAGTTTAGACGAATCTAAAGCGGATAGACCATTCCTGGACATGATGACTTTCATTTAAGATAATTAAAGCGAAGAATCTTGGACTTTATTTATTAGCAAGTCAAGCAAGTGGACTTCTGCATAAATTCTTGGCCACAGGGGATTTACCTTGACGAGCTGTAAAACCTAGTCCCTTTCAACCTTTTATTGGCTGTAGAAAATGTCTTATAAGGAATTGCACGAGACGCTAAAGCAGGAAAAATATTTGAAAATGAAGATTTCTTGTAAGGCCAAGAAAGGGAATTGTGGCCAGAGGAGGGGGATTGGAAAAAGGGTTTCCAGGACTAACGCCACCTGCACAATAGGACGGAAACAAATTGTGGAGAATCCTTTGGCTTCTCATGAAAAATCTGCTGATTTTTCCTCTCGAGGGAGAATTTTGCTTAGCCAAGTGGGAAATAGTTCCCCTGTTATTGGGGAAAAGGAGAATTTGGCGAGCGAAACGAATATTGAATCCCTGCCGTTGGACATCTTGGTAAGTACCCCTTCCAAATTAGTGTTTTTTCTTTGGAAGTGCTCGTCATTCGTGTAGGTTTTTGATTCCGATGAAAGGGGAGGGCTGCTCATTCATATGCTGAAGGCCGTCTGCCAGCTTCTTTTGCCTATAAATTGGTAATTAAGTTATGGTTATGAAATGATGGCAGAACTCTGTTTTGCTATTTATACTCGAACAAATTTTAACCATCAAATCAGTAGCAGAGAAGTGGGATTTTTTCCCCCTTTTTGTTTGGCATTGTTCAGACCGGAAGCTTGCACACATAAAACCATAAGGGATTTGAACACAGTGAACAGGTCTTCAAACTTAGTTGCCCTTTTACCATCAGCCCATGATCTATTTAGTAACAGCTAACTCTGTATATGGAAGACCTCCGTAGGTTTTAACTGAAATGTACGATATCTGGACGGGAAAAAACTCTTTAATATGATTTTTAATATTATCTAAACCTATATCTTGCATTTAACTTGCTGGACTTGAGCTAGCAAGTTGAATGTGTTATTAATATCAGAATTTAACTGTATAATTTTTGAATCAAACTCATAGATGTATTATTTATCAGTACTTCTTTTTATCATATCGCAACGCACCTCTACTATAAAAGGCCCTATATAAGTTTACCTTCTAATCCCATTACTCTGAGCCTAGTGTAATTTGCTATCTACATTTCGCATTTTACAATAATCTGATTATCTCCATGAATAAAATTCTATTTTGTCGAAGGAATTCACCTAGTGTAATTTGATGTCTGCATTTAATAATTTGCAGTTCATCTATAATCTCCATTTCTGATTTGAAATCAGGCCTAATTGAGTGTTATTGTACTCTGTTTACGTAAAACTTTGAAAGTCATCTATCTTAGGGTTTTGCTTATCCTTCTATGTGACATCATGGTTCAGGCCTTATTTTTGAGTTTTTCTGTGTTCCCTCTTTACATAAAATCATCCATGTTAAGGCTTTGTTCATCCTTCTACGTTAAATTATGTTCATATCTTATTATTGAGTTTTTTTGTTTAGCTTTTCTTATCTTGAATCTGGACATTATCTTGAATTTGGACATTTGATTATCTGAGGCTACACAGTTGAATTCTGATAGCAATATCACTATTTGAAACTAGCTTATTATTACCTTATCTTGTTCTCTTCTATAAGGATACACTCGAAATATAATATCAAAAGCATTGCTACATTTGTTTCTGATATTTTGAGTATTTTTCATTCTATGAGATTTGTGTGTACATTGAGAGTAACCTTGTACCTGTAACTCTGTTGACAGGTCCAAATTATTTGTAATTTTCATCATGGTGAAGTCAAGACTCTCTCCCTAGTATCAAGCAAATTCAGAGAAGCGGTAAAACCTCTTACTATTTACCTGTTTTAAACGTTTTCATTTTGTTCGAAATTTTTACTTGCAGGTCTGATATATTTTTGTGCTGTTGAGCAGGTTGCAATTGCTAGACAGATGCACTTTGATTTTTCTACGCCAGTACGTGTGCGAGCCAACAAACGCAGAGTAAATTCTTTGATGCCCCATGAAAGTTCAGAAGTTTATGCAAGGTGAATATCTTTTTGCTTTTTGCTTTTAAAACCCTATCTGAAGGACTACTGGTTATAAAGAGCGTTCTTTCTAATGCTTTCATCGCTTGCACAGCTCTTTTGGAGGGTTGGAAAGTTTGTGTGATTCATCTTCAACGCCTGCAACACCTAATGCACCAAAGCAAGTGGGCAAATTTCAAAGGGGACGCGTATCTTTCGAAGAAATGAAGGAAATGCCTTCATTGCTGTTTTATCCTGACGCACCAGCCAAGTATGGTGATGAAAAATTATTGAACCAGAATCATTTTTTGAGGTCAAAAGGCAGTATTACAAACAGGGTTTTGTTTGTTGAGGATGAACTTTGCGATGCAGTGGCCCGAAACAGAATTTAATTTTGTTTATATGGACTTTCACTTATAAGTTTTGTGTCACAGTAAACTATACTGAGAAACCATGGCCTTGGGCCATAAATTTTGTATCAGCTCCATTTAGCATTTTAGAACTGTAGTTACACCTGTATATAATACGGGATCAATCTCACTTCTTGTGAGTCATCCATGACATTCTTTTCGTTCCTTTACACATTGGGTATTGAGCCTCATCTGTTTGAGCTGATTAAAAAAATTAATATATTCTGTTCAACCGAGGATTGAAAAGAATAAATAGTTGTAACATAACAATTTTAAATTGTTTAGCAGGTCAAGATCCTACCTGATCAAGAATTCTTTGTACGCATACTAAAGCGTTTGGAAATAAATGTTTTGAAGTTTGAACTATCTGCAATATAGAGTAGCCTTAACTCTATCAAGCTTTACAATTGTTTTCGTAATTTCCTTTTTAAGTTGTGCGTACTATATACTGTGTCCGTGTCATAATACTGTTACCCACATAATATAAGCCTTTTAAATTTTTTTTCTTCGACACCCATTATATCTAACACTGCAGCAGACGTTAAGAATTAAATTCATTATGCAAGTCCATGCTCCATACTACTGAGTGTACCATATCGAGATGAGATAATTAGATATCCACAAATCCTTCACGGTAACATCTTTCTTTGATGTTACAAAGAGCATTCCATGTCGAAGGAATTGACTACATTATTATTGCAAAAGAAAATAACTGTACTTATTTACAGAAGTACAAAGGTGCAAGGGTTAAGCTGATACGTCTGTGATGTGAAAGTATAATTGAAGGTTTATATATTAAAAGAAATTGTATTTAATTGTTGTTCTATAAGCATCTATTTTGGATGAAATAAAGTTGCACTATTGTTGTATTGTAGTATTGTAATATTGTCTTTATTGTGAATAAAGAGGCCTTGTTTGGGAAAGTTGGTCTTCATTATCAGCTGTGTTCGTGACCGTTGGATTTCACTTTCTTGTTTACTGTTACACAACTTTATTTGAGCAGCGATCTGTATGCGAATCCACAAGTTGCAGGAACGAAGTGCAAAAACTTTTGATCCCAAATACAAATATGCTCAATTCAAAGTGTGGAATTTCAATTTGCAGGGATTTCTTGCAAATCGAGAGATTGGCAGGGCTTAATATCTCTAAGAATAATCCTCCCGCGACGAAGGTATTCCAATCCCTCCATCACTTGACAGACAACCATACCTGAACAAAACCAAAGTGTTCCAAAATCTCCCGAGTATATCCTTCAAAGAGCGCCTCTGCCTCTCCCTCTTCTAGAAAAAAGTTGTGAGGTGAGAAACCACAATCTGACTTCCAGCTATGTTCCTCTTCCGCTGGAAATCCGTGAAATCCCTAAATCCGTTGGGGCCCGTTTGGTTTCGGGAATTAGTCTGGCATTTGTGATTTGTGATTTTGTGGAGTTACGAATTGGAATTTGAAATTGGAATTGGATTTGGGGTAAATTAAAATTTTAAATTTTTCATATTTACTACTTAATTTTTTAATTTTTATGTGTAACTTTGTTATTTATTTGAATTATTTTGAAAAAAAATTCAAATTTTTTGTTAATTTTTTTTCAAAATTTTTTCTTTAAAAAATTGATTTTTTTTTACTTTTTTGAATTTTTTCTTGAATTTTTTTTTCAATTTTTTTTTCGAATTTTGGTTGCCATGAGTGATGGTTGTTTGCACTTTGGCTGCCTAATGACCTTATTGAATTAAATTTCTTTAAACTCCGCTTTGATTTTCTATATAAAATTAAATTAATTTTTTTTTTAATAAATGAATTATTAAATTTAAGAACATTAAAACAATTAAAAAAAAATTCATACTCAAGTTTCAATTCCAGTTTCAAAAAGTGGAACCAAACGAAGGAAATACATCTTCTCGCTCATATTCTGGGTCGATCCAAACTATAATCCGGAAATGAAAACCGGATAATCAAATCCATGATTTGACCATTTCCAGCATTTGATCAAATCCAACATTTCCTAATTCTCACAACCAAATGGGCTCTTAGCTGACTTTTGCAGGCTGAGTCCTATTGGCAGCCATGTCAATTGTAACTCCATTACAAATAGAAAAGGCAGAAAGAAAGAGCACAAAAATGAAGCAAATGTTTTGTACCTGTTTATTAATTGCCGATAAAACGTTATCAATGTACTATATAAGTAGATCGAGGGACAAGCTATAGCAAGGCCAGCTGTGGGAGTAGGTTTGCAACTCATCCTCATGCTATTAACGAGCTCTCTTAATCAGGCTGAAAAAATAAAGTGGGAGAAAAATAGTCAATCAAAGATATGCACACGCTATTAAATTATTATGATCAAACAAATTAACATCTTACAAAAAAGATATCTAGATACTATTTATATCGTTCTTGCGAATTTTGAGTTACAACATATTACAACCTCTTCAAAGTCTGTTCTGGTATTGATAGCAGACAATTCTAATTATTTTAATCATAAGCCTAGAAGCTCTAGAAGATTAATAAACATTGAAGCTTTTAAACTTGGGGCTTAAGATAAGTATGGAGTTTACACGTTTGGATGGTGTAGTCTAATGCATGGAAAAAGTAACTTGTTGTCTCCTGTACACTTTAGGTTGGTGTTGTCCACGCGTCTTCATAGATCATTGTTAAAAAAATGGTGGGCCTTTTACCTTCACTATTAATAAATGGAAGCCCCTAAGCTCCTACAAAACCCGTTAAAAAAAAGTCAAACTTTTTTTTTTGTTTTGATTTGGGAAAATGCAACAATTATTTTGCAATTTTGTTGTGGTTTTTGACCACACAATATGCAAATCATGAAGATGGTGAAAATTTTGCGAAAATGTGTTGTGTTTTCCATTTTTTGAAATTTAGTCAACGATGCATTTTATAGGGAGCTTAGCCACGTCCTTAATAAATTAGTTAATGGGAGTTTTCACACCAATGTTGTGTTTGATGATGCCAACAACTTAGAATGAAACTAGTGATATTGGATCTTGTCAATTTGCTCTATCATTACCAACTATAATTAAATGGATTGTCAATTTTTATGCATTCCTCCTTTGGTTGAAAGTAGCACCTAAATTGTAGACCTTACTATTCACTCAAACGAAGGTAGCAGCTAAATTGTAGACCTTACTTCTTACTCAAACCATAAGGATAGATTATCATCAAATGACAACATCCAAACTGCTATCTTCAGTTAACCACGTCAAAAATTGTGAAGGACTTTAGCCATTATACACCTATTGTTATCCACATCAAATAATCTAAAGGCCTCCCTCAGCTCGGAATCAGAGTCAAAACTTACAACTTTGACTATGTTTAGACTAATAAAGTATCTCCCACTTATTAAAAATAAATGAAACACCACATTGAATTCTTAGGCACTGATTGGACGGAGGGGGGGGGGGGGGGGGTGTGAATAAGTGTAAACCAATTGTTAACTAATTCAACCATCGATTTGAATAACTTCAATAATAACTTGTAAATCACAAAGCATATAATTGAAGTAAACAAGTAAAAGTAAACAAAAACAAACATCCACAAAATCATCACACGTGACAATGATTTTTGTGTGAAAACCCTTGGTTAGAGGGAAACCACAATGGGGATGACACACACTAGCTCACTAATGCAGTAAAATGAGTTTTCCCTATTAGGAGCTTATAATTACCCTTTCTAAGGGTTCACTCTGTCAGGAGTGATTAGTACCTTGTTAGAAGTACAATCAGATCTGCTAAGATCTACCTTGTGAAATGATTTCAAGACTCTATTAAGAGCTCATCCGATTAAGGGATTTATAATGAGAACCTATTAAAGTTCACTCGGTTAAGGGATTTCCTTACTGTAACTGCTAGGGAACAACAAGTTGAGTGATCTAAATGTAGCACTGACTGCTTGACAGATCCAATCCTTTCTCTGCTTTGTGTACCTGCTCACAACTCTGACTCTATTGGATCTTTTATCACAACCTTAATTCTTCACAACAAAATCAATCTCCTTATCTCAAATATCATCACCATCATATCATCAATATGAGCAGTACACCACACATATATACACTTCTAGCACCAACTTTATAACATTAAATATTTTCCCATCAAAATGATAAACTCAATGTAAAACACATTTCCCTATGATCGTGTCGGCCGTCAATAAGTTTTGCATTTTAATTTTCCAAAATAGTCAAACATATTTTGACTTCTCCAATGCATCGCCTTAAATTTTTCTTATAAAATAGCATCGATCCCAAAGATAACACTTCATCGATTCTATAACCATTATTACACATCATCATAACAATAAGTATCATCACAACTTCTAAACTGCTCACTGATTTGGAATCTTCCAATTGATGCTCAAGAACACAAATGTTCTTTCCTATCTGAATGATTGTGACACCAAAATCTATTTCACCAATTAATCAAATGAGTTGTGGTCGGAACCACACTATATTATGACCATGTTGATACTGTATTTGTGACCGCACCTTGTATTTCTTTATCTGTCATGACCACTACCAAAGTAGTAACCTCTCTGTCTACCGATCTTCGGGACTTAGCCAATTTTAAACATTACTGATTCCTTAACCTGTACACCAATTGTCTTCTGCACTTCACCGATTGTGATACATGACCACTTTGACTTAGTTTCCATCAATAACAACCAAACCAATTACTACTTATGGCTTCAACCAATATGCATCACCATCAATCTAATAATGCCAACAAACTCCCCCTTTGACATTGATGGAAAAATCCTTATGCTTCTCCCTAACATATTCTCCCCCTTTGACAATAGTGCCAAAGGTGCTAAAATAAAATATATGTTCAACTATCCACTATTTTCTTACAACTTCTCAAAAATAACTTTAAAGCTTACCTTTGCTGACTCTAAGGATGTCTCCCATGCCTTTTTCACGTGTCCCAAAGTAATAATTTTCTCAAGTAAACTTGATACTATGTTTTCCATACTTTCTAATGTGCTCATGTCTGATAGGACTGTTGGATATTGCTAATGCATGGGTGGTGATTGAGATGTTTAATGTGTTTAATCACTACGTTACTGAATGGGCACTCATACTGTTGTCATTTGTGTTTTTTCATTGATGTCCACATATGTTTCTATGAAGGAACAAGATTGGTAATCACAGTGTACAAATAATATACAGATGTTTCAGATGCTGCGAAGTTAGATGAGAGTTTAGGTGGATGTTGTGATCTTATATTTGTGATCACATCATTAAATGTTGCATATTAAGAGAGTTACAACTGTTTTGGTAAAGACTGGTCACTGGACTGTGACAGTGAGAATTGACAAAGTTAGTCTTTGAGTTTTTGATATAGTTTTTAGAGGAATTGGATTCAAGGGTTGCGAACTTGAAAGATGATGGAAGAGGTACTAACAGATGTTCATTGGTCAGTGCAAGGTATGGAATGATTGGTGATGTCATCTGTGGCATGTGTTCTAGTGATAGTTTATTCTGAAGCCGACTCAAGGAATGAAGCGTGTGTTTTGTTTGGCAAGCATAAATTAAGGATGTCGGTCCTTAATCATTGTAGACTTGTTCTAGATACCGTGTGTATCTTAGCAAGGGTTTATGTAATTATTTGTAATTAGGAAAGCCTCATGGGCTGACCTGACCTTGGTAAATTTTAATAAGGTATAAATGAAAGGTCTTTTCTTTGGAAAAGATATGGATGGAATATATGTGATATAAGGAAATTGTGAAAGCTGCGAACTTGTGTCTACTGTATGTAGAGCAGAGGATTACTGGTGGACTTCATTGGAATTGATCAAGCAAAGACAGTTGCTGGTAAATAGTTCAAAGATTGTGTATTTCTTCATATACACCTATTACAAACTAGTGAGTTTTGAAGGTAGATTTAACCTTCTTTGGGCAGTGAGCCTTGGGTAGTGAGCCCTCTCTTGTTCTTGACTCCTAACAGGGTCTATCCTGTAACAAGGACTATGTACTGTAATGTTTCAATAAGCTCCTAATAGGGCTATATCTTCTAACAAGGATTACTATACTCTCAGTACATCATTTGTGGGTGCTAATTCCCACCGGGGTTTTTTTATTTTTAACAAGGTTTTCCTGAAACCAAAATATTGTGTTATTGAGTTGGCATTCATTGTGTTCATTAGATCTAATATTAATAAGCTTAAAGTTTAAAGTTTAATATTCTGTTATACAACTGATTCACCCCCCCTCTCAGTTGTATTGTGGACTATTATTCCTAACAATTGGTATCAGAGCTTGTGTTCCTTAGAGAGAAAGCTTAACAACTTGAGGTGATCTTGGAAAATGACATTCTATAGGAAGGATAGTCCTAAGTTTGATCCTAATTGGAAAAACAAGATGCGAACATATTTGCTATGTTTGGGCATATACTACTGGATGATTGTGAAGAAGAAGGAAACTCTAAAGGTTGCTCGAATGACTTGGGGTCAGCCACTAATGATGAGAAGAAGCTATTTTCATATAACATGGTCGTAAGAGAAGCATTGATCAACACACTATATGAAGGGGATAAATATACCAAGCAGGCAAAGTTACAAAACTGGAAAACAAAGATGGAGAAGCTGCAAATGAATGAGGATGAAAGCATTAGAGCCTATGTTCAAAGGGTCACAGAAGTAGTAGTTGGAATCAGAAACTATGGAGGTACTTATGATACTTATGATGAAGAGGAAGTTATTGCGAAGATCCTCAGATCATTGAATTCTACATACAAATTCAAGTCAATGTCTATTCAAGAAACTATACCCCTGACTCCAAACTTTAGCAGAGAGATGCTGATTGCAAAGTTAACTACCTTTGAAGCTGCAGAATTAAGAGAAGCTGCACCTAAAGTTGAATCTGCATTCAGGGCATCCGCACACAAGAAAGTATCTACACTCCCGAGCACAAGCAAAGAAGATCTAAAAGAAGAGCCTAGCGAATATGCCGAGGAATGGGAGAAGATAATGGAAGAAGAAAAGATGGAAGAACTTGTTGCACTAATTTCTAGAAGAGAAAAAAAAGGTAAGGGAAAATTTGAAGGTAAGTTACCATTGAAATATTTTTCATACAATAAGATAGGTCATTTTGCATCTAGATGTCCTACAAACTTGATTATGCAAAGATTAGAAGAGACAAAGAATATTATTATGCTAGTGAAGGAATCTCTGATGATGATGATTTAGACAATGATGAGAATGGATTTGTTGCTATTAAAGATGAACCAGTTCATGAAGAAAAAGCCTTAGTATCACATGTTGACAAGAAAACTGAATGGATAATTGATAGTGGATGTTCTCATCACATGATTGGTGATAAAGTTTTTTAAATTAGTAAATTATGATGGAGGTGTTGTAAGGTTTGGGGAAAATCTCCCAAAATCCATCATAGTAGTAGAATCTATCACTCTGGATGGAAATACTAATACAAAAAATGTACTACTTGTTGAAGGATTGAAACATAATTTGTTGAGTGTTAGACAGTTAATAGATAAAAACTTTCAGTTAAGTTTTGTTAATGGTAAATGCTTTATTAGAAGCAAGGAAGGAAAACTGATTGCTACCGATTCAAGATCTAGAGGTAATGTATTTGAACTAAACACATTTGGAGCCTCTTGTTTTGTTGAGAAGGTAGATGATAGTTGGTTATGGCATAGAAGATTTTGTCATGTTAACTTTGACAACATTGTGAAGGCAGTAAGAGATCTACCGAAGATTGTGAAACCTTCTAACACTATATGCAGAGAATGTGTTATGGGAAAGAAAACTAAAAGCAGTCATAAAAGCAAAATATTTACATCAAAAGGGAAGTTGGATTTGGTATGTACAGATTTATGTGGGCCTATAAGAACAAAGTCATACTATGGTGAAAGGTACTTTATACTCTTTTTTGATGACTTTTCTAGAATGATGTGGGTTACTTATTTGAGAGAAAAATCAGAAGCATTTGATAAATTCAAGTTATTTAAAGCAAAGGTAGAGAATGAATCAGGACTAAAAATAAAGTGTTTAAGATCAGACAGAGGTGGAGAGTTCACATCAGATTTATTCAACTCATATTGTGAAGAGCATGGGATAAAAAGATAAACATTTTCTCCTAGGACTCCACAACAGAATGGGATAGCAGAGCGAAGGAATATGACTATACTTGATGCTACCAGGACTATGCTGATTGAGGGAAATATACCTCATGTACATTGGAGAGAGGCTATTGGAACATTAGTGTACATATTAAACATAATTCAAATAAGAGAAGGTACAAGTAAGACTTGTACACACAAAATAGTGCACTTATATGGATCATTACAATCAAGAACACTCAAGAATGAGGTCTCAAAAATTGATCCATAGCTCTTTATGTATGGAGTTGCAAGATTTAAAATTGCTCTCAGCTAGAGCTAATAGGCTTAATGACCTTGCTAGTCAACCACACAATGAGAGATTCAAGTGAAGACAAGGGCAAGAATGCCAATATGTCCAAGAATCACTATGAATGCAATGCAAGGCAAGCTAAGAATGAGAATGTAAATATGCAAGCTATGCTATGAAAATGAAAGTACAATCTAAACTATGAAATGGAAATAGCAAGTGTTACAATCCTTCTTATTAAACTAGATGAGTTATTCTAAAGCATGAAAGGAAATCTAAACTATGAAAGCATGAAATATGAAGCTACTATGCAAGAATGAAAACTAAACTATGAAGCAATGAAGAAAGCGAAGATGTGATACAACAATGATCTCCAAAAAGCTTCAAAGTCTTCAAGAATTCTTGCAGCATAAAGTTAGCATAAAAGTGAATGACCTAGAATGAGGAAGAGAGCTCTTCTTTTATAGGAAATGAGGAGAAATGGACCATGGAGATTAAGAGACAAAAGTCTTAATCAAGGGTGGAGCTTGAAAGAGGAGCAATCCATGTGCACAAGTATCCTCCAATAGGAAAATAAGAGTTGACTTTTGTGTCCATATGAGACAAAAAAATACTTTTTACCTTTTTATAAAATAGGAATAATGCTTTATTTGTGCAACTTAGGATAAGAAGAAAAGAAGGGGCTTTTTATTTATTAAAAGGGGAGGAAATATTCTTTTTAAATAAATAAAGACTTTAGGATAAAATGGTTAGCCCAAAGAAAATAATCAAAAATGATAAAGTAGGACTTATCAAGGAAATTGATATAATTGAAAATGTTAATTTTTGAGAATATTGATTCAGGGATTTGATAAATTGCTGAATGGGGGCCCAAAGTCTAGGCGACCATTTTAGGGTGCATACATTTGCCCCTCTTTGACTAATGTGTGATCATTCTGGGAACACATGCAGTCAAAGAAGTTGAAATGTGAGTTCATTTTGGGATCACAAAATAACTTAGACGTGTGTTCATTTTGGGAACATGCCCAAACAAAGATAAACAAAAGATTCTGGACATGAGTTCATTTTGGGATCACATCCAAAATAAGAGATAAAAATCTCAAGCTGATTGAAAGCTCATAAAAAGATAGCTGAATCAAGAAAATCAAGGATTAAATCCAATAGATACTGCCCCCTTGAAATTGAAATTGAAATCAGGTGGAGGAGAGACAACAAGATGATCAAATCATAATGAAATCATAATCGAAGATAAATGATAACAGGATAATCATTAGGCAGTGAAAACATGCCCCAGTGATGAATGAGAAGAAAAGAAATGGGGTGAATGAAAGACTAGAAGTGTGAAAGACATGAAAAGGAGGAAATTCCATCAGGGATCGAAGAATTAGGCCTTAAATGGTCAGCCAACTGCGTAGAAGAAGGGAAAATTTTGAAATGCAAGTTTGACTATCAAGATTAACTCAAATTTCAATTTCAAGTCCAAAAATAGATTCAGGATGTCGAAATTAGCTAGGGGTGCAATTTTCGCGTAATTTCAAGGTGTTTTGAAAATTGGTCAAAAAATCAAAATGCTATATAAGGGGCAAAAAGTGTCATTTTCAAAATCATTTGACTTTTATTGATTTGAGAATTTTGAGAGCTTAGAGAGAGAAAATGGCCCAACAAGCAGCAGTTCCCATCCACAGACACTGATTTGAGCGCGCCCGGTTGCACAATTGGCCTCCACACTATGCTACCTTGGTATGTTTTCAGAAAAACTCACTTTTTTTGGGTCATTTATGAGCATTTAATAAATTAAAACACATTTTTGAATATTTTTCAAATTTCAAATTTTTAGGTTAGGTGAAAAGTCGCACGACACTTTACAAGTGTCGCACCCTTTGAGGATAAATGTCGTGCAACACTTCGTGGGTCAAAATAGTGTCGCACGAGCATTGAATCCAGTGTCGCACGACATGGGACGAAATGTTGCACACCACTATGCAAAGTGTCACTTGAACAAAAAATGTCGCACTACTATAAGACAAAGTGTCACACGACACTTAGTCAAAAAATAGTGTCACCTAGTATAAAAAGTTGACATGTTTTAATATTTTTGAGCAAAATAACATGGGTCCTGACAATGTTTGATTTTAAAATGCTTTGTACTGATTTCATACATCCTTCATGATATGTTTTGACATCTAGTGTGGTTTAAATGACTGGTAGGAGAACTTCCCTGCGCTCCGTATCAGAGCACCTCAGGTGACTGGTTTACGATATGTCTGAGATCTGGATGATCCGGGCAAGGCCGATTGAGGGCTATGGGCTTTTGGTACTTACTGCAGATGCCCCATATTCGAGCTGATCATGGGTTGTTGACTTCTCTTGCCGAGAGATGACATAGTGAGCACAACACCTTTCATCTGCCTACTAGAGAGGCATTTATTAGCCTAGAGGATGTTTATCGGATCCTACGGGTTTCGTGCCATGGAGAGCCTGTAAGTATAATCATGTTTATAGATAGTCATAGTTGTAAAATTTCCATATGATAGAAACTAACATGATTGTTTGTTGGCACAGGTATACTATGATCAGGATCCGATAGAGGGTAGACAGGTTATCTAGGGTATGTTCCAAGATGTCACCATCCTAGACTGACACGTCAGCTGGGATCAGTTGATGGATGATTTTGGTAGGGACTTCCCGGTGCCTTGTATTGTTGCATTTTTTATTAGACAGGCCCTTATCTCTGACAGGAGTCAGAAGGGTTTCCCAATGGGATGGGGTAGATTACTAGTAGATCTGGTGGCACGTCCACGTCGGATGGCATGGGGTTTGGCTATTCTAGCCAATATGTACTATGAGTTACATGAGATCATCTACCGGGATGGTAGGACTTGGGCATGTGGGGCTATACTCGCTCAGATATGGGCATGGGAGCACATTGTTGTAGTGCATCCATGAGTGCAGCCTAGGGAGCATAGGTATCCCTATATATAAAGGTATACAAGTTTCATCCCTCATGCACATAGTGGGGATGTCTCTTATTATCTCAGGGTGTTGGATGAGCTCACCTCATTCACCTGGAGACCTTACAGGTCATGTGAGCAGCGGGGTGACAGAGGGGAGCTAGATTATATGCTTTGCAGTCGGCCACTAGTAGGTCAGCATTCCGATATTGTGGAGAGATTCATCACTTGGGTTTGGAGATAGTTCGGACGCCAGCAGAGGGTGTCTACGGAGACCACCACACATGTTTGGTTTCGGGATGAGGAGGGGCATGGTTGGTTGCCGATGCTGGGTTACTAGCAGGCAGTATAAGACACAGCTGCTATACGTCAGGAGCCATGGGAGTACCTGCTGGACATGGTGGATGTAGGTGCAGATGCAACTTATAGGTCAGAGAGGCGTAGGGCTCCATTCCCCAGATTCACTGTGCCAGATGTACAACCAGCTGCTCAGGGGGACGATGGGGGAGATGATGGAGATGGAGGGGATAGAGGGGATGGAGGGAGAGGGAGAGGGAGGGTGATGGAGAGAGGTGAGGGATCTAGATCAGGTGGCCAAAAATGGTCACGGGGATGGAGATCAGCGACTTTGGAGGATGAGGCGAGACCAGCTCGCTGACAGGCAGAGGTACAACAGGATCAACCTGCGGGAGGCGAAGACCTGAGAGCCAGGATACAAGCTCTAGAGGCTGAGATGCAACAACTTAGGATCACTATAGCTTTCAGGGAGTAGCAACTCATAGATCAGAGGGCTGAGACAGAGCACCGAGAGAGGCAGCTACAAGTTGCCCTTGCAGAGAGGTAGAGAGAGGCAGCGCGAGCCATGTACTATCATGGTCTCTACATACAGGTAGTACTAGTGGATCAGAGAGCTCCTTCTTACTCAACAGTAGTGGGTAGATTGGATGTAGTACCAGATGCGGCACCACCTCCTCCACCACCAGGCCCTCGGGATGGTGGCAGCGAGTCCTAGGTTAGGGCTTAGGTTTTAGATGTTTTGGACATATCTTGAGACTTTGATCCAGATTTTGGGATCTCACATTGTACTTTGTATCATGACTTATATATATGAGATTACTAGATGTTTGATATATCATGTGTATTTGTCTCACTTGTGATAGATGTATCAGTGTTTATATTGTCTTGTCATTTTGCTCAAAATGTATGTGTTAAATGCTCATGTAGATTCTCTCTTATAAGTGTATGTTTAATTCTCATGTGTATGATATAGACTCATGTTTCTGAAAATGAAAATTTTGAAATATAGATATGATGAGAAGATTAACCCCTTGTGATGACAGGAACAGGTCATGATGTGAAAGATAAAGAGTGAAAGACATGATCGAGAAAAGAAAAGGTGAGTGCAGTTGACCTACTAGTCCATGAAAGATAAAAGGAGAGCTCTCTCCATACGCAAAGTGCAAAAACTAATCTAACATGAACCTAAGAATGCAAGCTACTATGAAAAGTGGTTGACTTGCAAGGTCACAACACCTATTAGCTCTAGCTGAGAGCAATTTTAAATCTTGCAACATGGTGGGCGCCAGAAATGTACACACAAAATAGTGCACTTCTATGGATCATTACAATCAAGAACACTCAAAAATGAGGTCTCAAAAATTGATCCATAGCTCTTTATGTATGGAGTTGCAAGATTTAAAATTGCTCTCAGCTAGAGCTAATAGGCTTAATGACCTTGCTAGTCAACCACACAATGAGAGATTCAAGTGAAGACAAGGGCAAGAATGTCAATATCTCCAAGAATCACTATGAATGCAATGCAATGCAAGCTAAGAATGAGAATTCAAATATGCAATCTATGCTATGAAAATGAAAGTGTAATCTAAACTATGAAATGGAAATAGCAAGTGTTACAATCCTTCTTATTAAACTAGATGAGTTATTCTAAAGCATGAAAGGAAATCTAAACTATGAAAGCATGAAATATGAAGCTACTATGCAAGAATGAAAACTAAACTATGAAGCAATGAAGAAAGCGAAGATGTGATGCAACAATGATCTCCAAAAAGCTTCAAAGTCTTCAAGAATTCCTGCAGCATAAAGTTAGCATAAAAGTGAATGACCTAGAATGAGGAAGAGAGCTCTTCTTTTATAGGAAATGAGGAGAAATAGACCATGGAGATTAAGAGGCAAAAGTCTTAATCAAGGGTGGAGCTTGAAAGAGGAGCAATCCATGTGCACAAGTATCCTCCAATAGGAAAATAAGAGTTGACTTTTGTGTCCATATGAGACAAAAAAATACTTTTTCCCTTTTTATAAAATAAGAATAATGCTTTATTTGTGCAACTTAGGATAAGAAGAAAAGAATGAGCTTTTTATTTATTAAAAGGGGAGGAAATATTCCTTTTAAATAAATAAAGACTTTAGGATAAAATGGTTAGCCCAAGGCAAATAATCGAAAATGATAAAGTAGGACTTGATCAAGGAAATTGATATAATTGAAAATGTTGATTTTTGAGAATATTGATTCAAGGATTTGATAAATTGCTGAATGGGGGCCCAAAGTCTAGGCGACCATTTTAGGGTGCATACAAGACTCCCTATGAACTATGGTTTGATCATACTCCTACTATAACATATTTTAAAATTTTTGGTAGCAAATGTTATATCAAGAGGGATGATGAGATAGGGAAATTTGATGCTAGAAGTCATGAAGGTATCTTCCTTGGTCACTTTGTTAAAAGCAAGGCATACAAATGTTTCAATCTGAGATTGAGGAAGATGGTTGAAAGTAAAAATGTAAGAATAAATGAGAAATTTTAGATACAAGAAAGAATGTATGACAACAGTCAAATATCAGAGGTGAAATAAACCACTATTGCTGCCGAAGAAGAACTTGTTGAGGAAGAAAGTGAAAAATAGGCTTGTGATGTTGATACAAGAAAGACTACTAAAACTCCTAAAACTCCAAGGTATGTAAAAAATAACCATCCTGAAAATCAAATTATTGGCAATACCAGTCAGGGAGTGCTAACTAGATCAAAAGTTAGAGAATAAATTTGTCTGATTTCTCAAGTTGAGCAAAAAACTATAGATGAAGTGTTTAAAGATGAATCTTGGATAAATGCCATGAAAGAAGAATTGGATCAGATAAAGAAAAATAATACTTGGGAATTGGTTCCAAGACCTAAAAATAAAAATGTTATAGGAACAAAATGGGTCTTTAGAAATAAAATGGATGAAGAAGGAACAATTGTAAGAAACAAAGCAAGACTAGTGTGTAAGGGATACTCACAGAAAGAAGTTATAGACTTTGAAGAAACTTTTGCTCCTGTTGCTATAATAGAGGCAGTAAGATTATTTCTATCTTATGCTGTGCATAAAATTTTTAGGGTGTATCAAATGGATGTTAAATCTGCATTTCTAAATGGATATCTTGAAGAAAAAGTATACATAGAACAACTAGATGAATTTTGTCTATGGGTATGTGCAAGATCATGAGGGGCCAAACTATGCCCTTAAGTGGCAATGAAAAATTAGTAAATCAGGGTTAGTAAACTTGACATGAAAATTTCAACTAGCTATCAACCTAATATCAAAAAGTTGTAAGAATAGAATCTGTAGAAAATTGAATGTAGTTTCTAAACTACTAGGCCTTTTTTGAAAAAAAGTTAGTATGATTGGTGAAAAGTATAGATTTCAATGCAGCAGTACAAATTTTTTTTGGAAAAAAAAAAGGTGTATGTCTGACCACCTTAATCATAATCAAATGATAATATTTTATATATAAGTAGTAGACTCATGCCCGAATGTGATGCATATTTTTTTATAATTTTATTCCCCAAAAATAATTAATTATGAATTTTCTGCTACAACATTTTTAGAATAAAAAAACTCCCATGTCTGACCACCTTAACTCATTCAAAACTTTACAAAATTCAAAAAAAAAAAATTTCTTATAGTAGGCGAAGCATAGAATGTGACGCATTTTTCAGATTTCAAAAATGTTAAACCATCTGAAAGTTATAGTCATTTTTCAATCAGTATATAAATCAGTACTTTAGAGGTAACTCAATTAGAAAATAACTAATAATTACTTACTGAATTCAAATTTTGACAGCAATTATATTGATAGAAAGCTGATAATCTCCTTAAGATACCCTTTTCGTTTCATCAAATTCGGGTGAAAAAAAAGTCAACTACATGGTCGAAGTCTGGAACTTAGAGAAATAGGGGAAAAATACATTTTTGAGACATTTCAATAGTTGACCATGTAGGTTTGGTGCACAAAGAAATACTGAGCCTAATCGGGTACCCGATATTTTCGAGTACCCAAAAATGCCACAAAATTTTGATTTTTCACTTTTCCCTCCCCTATCTCCCTCCCATTTCTCCATCCTTCATATGATATATTATATAAAAAAAACTATATATTAGATATATATTAGATTATATATTAAATATTATATAATATACATTTTACATTATATATTAATATTAAATGTTACATTATATATCATATATTATATATTATTTTATATGTATAATATATTAATATGTATTTTATGATTGTACTAAAGGTTGGAAGATTGCAGAAAAATCATGGATGGCCATTGAAAGAAGCAAAGGAAATCAATCAACCATTTAAAAAATTCATGGGCGGCCATTGAGGAAGAGAGAGAGTGAGAAGGTGGTGGCGGCTGAGAGAGTGAGAAGGTGAGAAGGGGAGAGAGAGAGAGAGAGAGAGAGAGAGAGAGAGAGAGAGAGAGAGGTGATGAGAAAGAGAAATGGGAGGGAGAGGGTGATGAGAGAGAGACTAGGAGAGAGAGAAGGGGAAGGGGAGAGAGTAGGATAGAGAGAGAAGGGGAAGGAGAGAAAGTGTAGGAGAGAGAGAGAGAGAGAGAGAGAGAGAGAAGGGGGAAGGGGAGAGAGTAGGAGAGAGAGAAGGGGAAGGGGAGAGAGTAGGAGAGAGAGAGAAGGGGAAGGATAAGCAATTCATTACAATATTAATCAGTAAGGAGCAAGGCAAACTTAAATAATATCATAGCAGGCATTAGAAATCCAAATTCTAATTAGGATTTTTAAGCAAAGTGAGTAAGGTCCTGGATAGGGACATTACAGATCCACACATTATTCAGTAGATACCTCCAAGAACCCACATACATGGGAGTAGGTTTGAAGTAAGACTAAGATTGTTTATCGGTTCAAAAATATTACTGTGTTGCACTTTTGATTAACATCCAATGATTGGATGTGAAATTCACAAATTTGATTATATTACCACTGGTTCTATTTCAAATTCTGGAAAAAATGGATATTTGACATATGTTCATAAATTTTAGTCAATACCATTTTAAAATAACACATCAGTTTATTTTTATACATTGAGAATATCATCAATAGGAATTGAACTGAAATTGACATAGGTCATAGGAAATAAATTCCCTAGCTATTTGTTGTCTTCTGCATTTTGAGTTTCTTATTACAATCAGGAGAAGAATATTACTCTCCAAATGGTTTTGGACAGTAACATTTGTACTTCCTCTTTACAAATATTTCTTCCCTCATCTTGCTGCCTATTGATACCGACAAAGTGAATCTAGGCATTTCTACCATGTAATGGGAGAAAAATGGTTTCCTAATTGATATGTGTCTAAATAATACATGCAAGAACCTTTTCTTTGATATTTCTCACTAACCCTTTACAACATAAAATATTTACAAAAACTGGCATGTATTTGCATGAGGACATTATATATTATAGTAATCCCGCACAGAAGTAGCTGGCAAGCTTCTCAAAAAGTAGTAATTGATAGCAAGTGGGATAATGCAGATGCTTTAATAAACCACTATCTTCTTTACTCAAGCAACATCTGGTTCATCTTCTCGACTGGGGCATGTTTGGGAACAGATAGTCTCCATTTAAACTCAAGTCTTTGGAAGCAGTTATATTTGTCAGTGGAGGAGATACACCCATTGGATCTGCAATAACTTTATGCTCGTTGGAATTTCCATTTCTCTTCAATTGGGATACTCTTTCCAAAATTGCATCTATCCTTTTACCAATTTGGGAAATCAATGGGTCTATTTGTGGACCTCCAAGGTGTTGGTCACCTAAACGAGAACCTTGAGATGAATCAGGAACTTCTCTATGAAAGAGATTAGTACCTTGAGAAGCTCTCCACTTGTCAGTTGAATTAAAACCTTGGACCATAGATGGCTGCCCTTTGTTGTAAAATGAGGAGTGAGACTGCCTTGCCAAAGGTGGCAATGAACTTACATTTGAGGGATAATGCCCAACATGAGTAACCCGATTTCCCAAGTCCCGTAAATGCAAGGCCATTGATGAATAGGCATTTCTAATAGAAATATTTATGGTGCTAGAATGAAGTGCATGACCAAATTTTTTTCCTGCTAATGAACCAATTTGAGGCTTCATTTCACATTGCTCTGTGGATAATTCCACAACACTTGTTACTTCTCTATCTGAATTTTTTGTGTCAGTGTACATGTGCACTAAAGAGCTTCTATCACTACTTGAGCTACTAGCAGATGGTGAGTACTCATCATCATCATGTGACATAGGTGCATACACATATCTTACTTCTTTCTTTTGCCACTTTCCCTTTCCTAGCTCTTCCTCCTTATCTGTAACTTCTATCATGGGTCCAAGAAGCTCTTCCCACTCTTTCCCATTAATATGCAAATATTTTTGTCTGTAATAGTATTTTCTGCATATATTATGATATTGATCCGATTTGATGCACCTTCACTATTTTATCCATACTTCCCTTTCATTTCACTTGCTTTGCTAATTTTGCACATCATAGGCCAAGATTTGACAGCGGGTATGACCTTGGTACTGCCGGTGTAGGTAAGGATGGCTAAGTTGAGTGTAGCGGAGAGGGAGAGGACTAAATTGAGAGAGCAAAGGTGGAGAGCGATAACAAAAAAAATATTTTAGGGCTTGTGAAAATATGGAAATTATAATATTCCTCCCAGAGTAAACATTAATGAAGTTCTTTGTGCCTTAGTAGAGGAAGTCGGCTGGATTGTTGAAGCTGACAGTACTACATACAGAAATGTGGTATGTATTTTTGGCCTAAATTTTATTTTTCATTTCTTTTAGGTCTTTAAAGGTGGCCAGCTAAATCTTTTTATTAAATGTCAGCGAATGCATGAAAATAATATGATTTCGAGCATGAGCATGAGTCCCTAAAGGGGCATAGTTGTGCCTTTTACAAGTGCCGTAAACCCAAGCTATGAAGAAATAGAGGCTTTGAAGAATAGTTCACTGGAGGTGGAGAGAGAGAGAGAGGGAGAAAGGGAGAGTGAGAGACAGAGAGGGTGATGAGAGAGAGAGAGAGAGAGAGAGAGAGAGAGAGAGAGAGAGAGAGAGAGAGAGAGAGAGAGAGAGAGATAGAGAGAAGGAGAAGGAGAGAGAAGGGAGAGAGAGAGTCCCCATGACCCCTATGGACACATTGGAACCCTCAAGTGTGTCCTAAGGGGTCCTACGACCCCTTCGAACACACTTGAGCATTTGAATGTGTCAAAAGGGGTCATGGGGACTTCCTAGGGGTCCTAGTATGCCTTATCACGTGTTAGGACCCCTAGGAAGTCCGCATGACCCCTATCGACACATTGGAATGCTCAAGTGTGTCTTAATAGGTCCTACAACCCCTTCAGACATACTTGAGCATTCAAATATGTCAAAAGGGGTCATGGGGCTTCCTAGGGGTCCTAGTACGCCTTATCACGCGTTAGGACCCCTAGAAAGTCTGCATGACCCCTATGGACACATTGGAATTCTCAAGTGTGTCTTAAGGGGTCCTACGACCCCTTCAGACACACTTGAGCATTCAAATGTGTTAAAAGGGGTCATGGAGACTTCTTAGGGGTCCTAGTACGCCTTATCATGCGTTAGGACCCCTAGGAAGTCCCCATGACCCCTTTGGACACATTGGAATGCTCAAGTGTGTCTTAAGGGGTCCTACGACCCCTTAAGACACATTTGAGCATTCCAATGTGTCCAAAGGGGTCATGGGGACTTCTTAGGGGTCCTAGTATGCCTTATCACGTGTTAGGACCCCTAAGAAGTCCACATGACCCCTATGGACACATTGGAATGCTCAAGTGTGTCTTAAGGGGTCCTACGACCCCTTCAAATAGACTTGAGCATTTTAATGTGTCAAAAGGGATCATGGGGATGCCTTCAGACACACTTGAGTGTTTGAATGTGTCAAAAGGGGTCATAGGGACTTCCTAGGGGCTCTAGTATGCCTTGTCATGCGTTAGGACTCCTAGGAAGTCCGCATGACCCCTATGGACACATTGGAATTCTCAAGTGTGTCTTAAGGCATCCTACGACCCCTTCAGAGACACTTGAGTGTTTGAATGTGTCAAAAAGGGTCATGGGGACTTCCTAGGGGCCCTAGTACGCCTTATCACATGTTAGGACCCCTAGGAAGTCTGCATGACCCCTATGGAAACATTGGAATGCTCAAGTGTGTCTTAAGGGGTCCTACGACCCCTTTGGACACACTTGAGCATTTGAATGTGTCAAAAGGGGTCATGGAGACTTCCTAGAGGTCCTAGTATGCCTTATCACATGTTAGGACCTCTACAAAGTCTGCATGACCCCTATGGACACATTGGAATGCTCAAGTGTGTCTTAAGAGGTCCTATGACCCCTTCAAACACACTTGAGTGTTTGAATGTGTCAAAAGGGGTCATGGTAACTTCCTAGGGGTCCTAGTATGTTTTATCACGTGTCAGGACCCCTAGAAAGTCCCCATGACCCCTATGGACACATTGGAATGCTCAAGTGTTTCTTAAGGGGTCCTACGACCCCTTTGGACACAATTGAGCATTCAAATGTGTCAAAAGGGGTCATGGGGACTTCCTAGGGGTCCTAATACACCTTATCATGCGTTAGGACCCTTAGGAAATCTGCATGACCCCTATGGACACATTGGAATGCTCAAGTATGTCTTAAGGGGTCCTACAACCCCTTCAGACACACTTGACCATTTGAATGTGTCAAAAGGGGTCATGGGGACTTCCTAAGGGTCCTAGTACACCTTATCATGTGTTAGAACCCCTAAGAAGTCCGCATGACCCCTATGGACACATTGGAATGCTCAAGTGTGTCTTAAGGGGTCCTACAACCCCTTTGGACACACTTGAGCATTGAAATGTGTCAAAAGGGGTCATGGGGACTTCCTAGGGGTCCTAGTACACCTTATCACATGTTAGGACCCCTAGGAAGTCCCCATGACCCTTATGGACACATTGGAATGCTCAAGTGTGTCTTAAGGGGTCCTATGACCCCTTCTGACACACTTGAGCATTCAAATGTGTCAAAAAGGGTCATGGGGACTTCCTGATGAACTAAAACTGATTTAGAACCTAATTAAAGATCTGTGATTTAAGATCATTGTGCTAATTGATTAGATATGTAAGATGATTAAATCAGTATTATGTTGTCATTGATGTCAACTAGTTTGATAGCACTTATGTTGTAAGTTACTATACCTAAACATCTATAGAAAAGGAGTGAAAGAGATGAAGAATAGATATATCTACATGAGGAAGATGGATATGATAGATGAGGATAAGGAATACATTGGGTAACTTGTTGATGAGCCTATGACCTTATGATATTGACTTGATTATGTTGCATTCATGTATGATGAGGAAAAGAGCCAAAAGACTCAAAGCAGTGTTGTCGGTTAATGAAGCATTTCAGTATACACCGACGGAGTGTAGTGTATACTGAGCATAGTATAAACTGAGCTTGTGTTCATCGACACATTTCTTTGATAACCAAGTAGGAGAGAGGAACTAAATGATTAGTTTAGCTGATAAGGAATGATGAGCTGGAAAGTGTATGATATCAAGGTTGGAGATAATGTTTGTTACAAAGATCGACGGCTAAAAAAATTCAAGAAAGATCTAAAGGATGAAAATTAAATGTGTTATTGACACATCAACTTAGGAAGGTTAAAGTGAAAAAATCAACAAAGGTGATTAAGCAACAACATATAATGGAGGAGAAGAAAATGGTTTACTTGTCTATTTAAGAGACTAGAGTTTCACAATGAAACGGATGCCAGAAGGAGACTACAGAATTATCGTGTGAACAAGTTTTCATGCATACCTGATCATACTGGTTAAAGAGAACCAAATTGCAGAGGTTATCGAGTGTCATGAAGCTATTACCGAGTGACAGTAAGTCACTGAATATTGATTGGAACATAATTTTTTTAATGATCAAAGGATTTGAATGAGCTTAAAATTGATTTGTATATCTGCAATTGAATTTGTATTAAGGTAGATCACCTACTATTACATTTTAACCATTGTACACAGTCAAATCTCTTAATCGAGTGGACTAAGAAAGTCTTTTATGTATCATTCATAGAATGAATATTGTTATCCTATCAACCCCATAGTGAATGCTGGTTGGACGATAACGGTTGGTCTAAAATCCTCTAACAAGGTCACACCTAACAGTGTGTTTGTAACCTTTAACAGGGTTGGGTCTTCACCGACCTCACTTCAGAAGAGTGAACAATTTTTGGGTTGTCGGTCCCAAGTGGTTTTTCCCTTCATAAGGTTTCCACATTAAATCTCTTGTGTTATGTATTGATTGTGATATTTGTTGGATGTCATATTTACATGTTGCATATTTGATTTGATCGGTAATCACTATATGTTAATGACTAGTAATCGGTAAAAGCACAAACAATATAGTATTTTAAGTTACCAAGTAGAAGAAGTTTGAGTAATTTGTTTTTGGATTATACATTTTGACTTGGGACACTGGATAATTGATTCACCCCCCTCTCAGTTATTCTAACAATTGGTATCAGAGCGTGAGTTTTAAGGACTTCAGCACAAAGATCTCAAAATGTATAAGAGGGAAGTGCCAAAGTTGAACAAAGATAACTTCGTAGTATGGCAAAGCCGAATAAGCTGCACATATCTGGAATTGGGAATTCTGCACTAGATTTGATGGAGAATGGCTACATTGAACCAACCATTGGTCCCTTGACTCTTGATCAACTAAGAGACAGGCATGAACACAATGTTACTATGATGGAGATTTCTATTGCCTATATCGATGCCGAATTTGAAGATATTAAAGGCTGCACTATTGCCAAAGGTATGTGGGATAAACTTTCTCAAGTTTACAGTGGTGATGTGAATGTCAAAAGAGCTAGAGCTAAAAGCTTAAGGGGTAGATTTGATGACATGAAGATGAAGGAAGGTGAAAATATTGTGCAGTACACAAACAAACTAAAAGAGGTAGTACATGCTATTAAAGCATCTGATGGTGTTATTAGTGAAGAAACAATGGTAAGCAAAGTCCTCAGAACCTTATTGCTAGTTTATGCAATCAGTATATCTACAATTCATGAAACAAGGTTTGCATCTGGTAACATCCTTACTCTTGACAATCTGATTGTTAAACTTACAACCTTTGAACTGAATTACTTTGACAATAATGTTGATCGAACTATTGAATCTGCTTTTATGACTTCTCTGAAGATTGGTAAGTCTAGTAGAAAAAATAAGAATGATAGTGATAGCAATACTGATGATGAGCTTGATGAACTTGAAGCTCTTATGGCTAGAAGGTTACCTAAAGGTAAAGGGAGATATAGAGGTAAACTACCTTTAGCATGCTTTAATTGTAAAGAGGTTAGTCATATTGCTGCTAGATGTCCACATAAGAAAGATGATGAAAGAACCAAAGACCGATATGAAGGAAGCTATGGGAGAAGAAACAATAGGAGCTATCGACACAACAACAGAGACAACAGAGATAATAATGACAAAGGCAAAAAGGTATGTTACATAGCTGAAGAAAATGAATCTGAATCTGACTCTGATGATGATGTAGAAGTTGTATTTGTTGCTATGAAAGATGATTCCAAGGAAGAAGAAAAACATGTAGAAACAACATTGATCTCTAAAGTTAACAAAAATGATACATGGATCATAGACAGTGGTTGTACACATCACATGACTGGTGATGAAGATGAACTTGATCATCTTGAAGAATACAATGGAGGATCTGTTAAGATGGGTAATGATGTACCTTGTATGGTAAGAGGTAAAGGATCACTGATGATAAATGATAGAATAAAATGTGAAAATGCTTATTGGGTAGATGGACTGAACTATAATTTGCTAAGTGTGGCACAACTAAACAATTCAGGTCACCAAGTTGCTTTTGAGAGAAAGAAAGTAAAAATATTTGATAATGGAGGAAGACTAGTTGGAATTGGAGCACAATCAAAAGGTAATATGTTCTATCTTGATAATGGTGAGTCTTCTTGCTTGATGATGAAAAATGAAGATGCTTGGTTGTGGTATAAAAGGTTATGCCATGTGAATTTTGATAACATGATTAAGATCAACAAAAGAAAAAGAGTTAGAGGTCTGCCTAACTTGTCAAAACCTGATCATGTTATGTATCATGAATGTTAGAAAGGTAAAATGACCAAATCTAGTTTCAAAAGCAAAGATTATTCAACAAAGAAGATACTTGAGTTGGTTCATACTGACCTATGTGGTCCTATGAGAACTTAGAGTTATTATGGTGATAGATACTTTATTCTTTTTGTTGATGATTGTCATGTTCTTAAAAGAAAAATTTGAAGTATTTAAGATGTTCAAGTGGTATAAAGCAAAAGTAGAAAAAGAGACTGGTAAAGAATTGAAATGCTTAAGATCTAATAGAGGAGGCAAATTTATCTCTAATGAATTTACTAATTTCTGTAATGAGCATGGTATTAAAAGATAGGTCTCTGCACTGAGGACACCTCAGCAGAATGAAATTGCTAAAAGGAGGAATAGGTCAATAGTTGACTATGCAAAGACACTAATGATATAAAAGAATGTTGCTCAGACATACTGGAGAGAAGCTATCAGCACAACTGTTTATGTTCTGAACTAAGTACAACTGAAAAAGGACACAAACAAGACACCCTACGAGTTATGGTTTGGACACAAACCTACTGTAATTTATTTTAGGATTTTGGGAAGTAAATGTTTTATTCTAAAAGATGAAAGAAATGGGAAATTTGACTCAAAAGGTGATGAAGGGATATTTCTAGGATATTCCAGTAAAAGTAAAGCATATAAGTGTCTGAATAAAGTTACTAGTAAAATGATTGAAAGTACTAATGTTCGAGTTGATGAGTTTGATGATAAGAATGCAGAGGAAAGCAGAAAGGAACCAAAAGACTACAGTAGACTCACTTACATTGAACAACTAGAGTATTTACCGAAGCCACAGACTGTGACAACCGGTCAGCGGGAAAACAATACCGAGGAAGAGGAAAGATAAATTGACGAGCAGGATGGACCTACTGAGCAAGCAAATGAACCTACCCAGGATAAACAAGAAAGAAGAGACTGAGTACTGGCAAGATTTGTCAGGAGACATCATCCTGAGACACAAATTATTGGAGGCAGACAAGCTGGCATGCTAACAAGGAGTAAGACAAGACAAGGTACATGTCTAGTTTGTGAATTTGAACCAAATAATGTAAAAGTTGCATTAGAAAATGATGAATGGGTTAATGCAATGAAAGAAGAAATAGAACAAATAGAGCAGAACAAAACCTAGAGTTTAGTACCTAGACCTAAGGAAAAGAATGTTATTGGTACTAAGTGGATATTTAGGAACAAACTGAATGAAAATGGAGAGGTAACAAGAAATAAAGCTAGACTAGTATGCAAGGGATATGTACAAGAGGAAGGAATTGATTATGGTGAAACATTTGCACCTGCTGCTAGATTAGAAGGAGTTAGAATGTTACTTGCATAAGCTGCACACAAGAAATTCAAAGTTTATCAAATGGATGTTAAGTCAACATTTTTGAATGGAATACTTGAAGAAGAGGTCTACATAGAACAACCAGAAGGGTTCATTGATCCAGACAACAAAGACATGGTATGTAGATTACATAAAGCTTTATATAGTTTGAAGCAAGCACCGAGAGCCTGGTATGAAAGGCTGCATACTTACTTGTTAAGTATTGGATTTGTTAGAACTAGTGAGAACAACAATTTGTATATGAAAGGAGATACTGACGATACTATTCTTATTGCTAAAATATTTGTGGATGATATTATTTTTGGAGGTCAAGATCACATATGTAAAGCCTTTGCTAATGAAATGAGAACAGAGTTTGAAATGTCTATGTTTGGAGAGATTAAGTTCTTTCTAGGATTACAAGTGATTCAATAGAGTGGTGGGATATTCATCACATAATCTAAATATATAAAGGAAGTATTGAAGACATTTGACATGGAAGATGCTAAACTTGTGGGAACACCGATGGCTACTGGATGTAAACTGACTAAGGAAGATGAAACTACAGAGGTAAACTAGACATTGTACTGATCTATGATTGGTAAATTAATGTATGTAGTTCACAGTAGACCAGATATACCACATGCTATGGGAATTGTTGCTAGATTTTTTGCAAACCCTAGAGAATCACACATGGTTGCTACAAAAAAAATATTAAGATACTTGAAAAAGACTAAAGACTATGGATTATGGTATCCTAAGGAAGACAAATTTGAACTGAAGGTCTATACCGATGTTGATTGGGCTGAAAATGTGGATGACATAAAAAGTACCACCGAAGGAGCATTTTTCTTTGGTGAAAGACTTGTTACATGGACAAGTAAGGAATAGGCTTGCATTTCTCAGTCTACAGCTAAAGCAGAGTATGTTGCTACTGCTACAAATTTTTCAAACATTGCATATATTAAGCAAGTGTTGGAAGGTATGAATGAGGTAATCAGTGAGCCAGTGATTATATATTGTGACAACACTAGTGCCATTAATATTTCAAAGAATCCAGTGATGCACTCTAAGACAAAGCATATATCTAATAAGTATCACTACTTAAGAGAACAAGTAAAAGAGAAGCAAGTGAATCTAGAGTTTGTTACATCAAAAGAACAACTTGCAGACATATTTACAAAGCCTCTACCGAAGGATACATTTGAATACTTAAGGACTAGACTTGGGGTCCATCCCTTGTCTACCGGTCACTAATGTGATCTAGATGTTGCATTAGCCTAATCTTATCAGAAGATCATTCATGTTGATGCATCATAGTTCACACTTTGGATCATGTCTAAGGTTGTGAAAAGTTTGAAGAACTGGAATAGATTGGCATATCAGTATATAGAGATACAGAGAATGCATTGGACAACAAAGAGATACATGGCTACTACAAAGCAATGTGTTTATTTGTTTCTTTGGCATTGTTGTCAAAGGGAGAGATAAACAATATGAAACAATATGCACTGATGAGAGCACTGAAACATCTATCTAAGGGAGAGATAATCTGGAAGAAAGGGAGAACATTGAAGATTAGTTATTGAGAACAGAAGAAGGAACTTGAGAGCTGAAAAGACCATATCTGCAGAAGGAATGCTGCATTTGTAATGTTGTTGAGTAACGTAGTAATTAAACACATTAAGCTAGGGAGAGCTTGTACAACATTTGTTTATAGAGTTGTAGAATACATGTTTGGTATGTGTATGGTATATTTCATATTACTTGAGTTGCCATCAATGCCAAAGGGAGAGATTGATGAACTACAACTGATTTAGAACCTAATTGAAGATCTGTGATTTAAGATCACTGAGCTAATTGATTAAATATGTAAGATGATTAAATCAATATTATGTTGTCATTATGTCAACTAGTTTGACAACACTTATCTTGTAAGTTACTATACCTAAACATTTGTAGAAAAGGAGTGAAAGAGATGAAGAACAGATATATCTACATGAGGAAGATGGATATGACAGATGAGGATAAGGAATACATTGGGTAACTTGTTGACGAGTCTATGACCTTATGATATTGACTTGATTATGTTGCATTCATCTATGATGAGGAAAAGAGCAGAAAGACTCAAAGTAGTGTTGTCAGTTAATGAAGCATTTCAGTATACATCGACGAAGTGTAGTGTATACTGAGCATGGTATAAACCAAGCTTGTGTTCATCGACACATTTTTTGATAATTAAGCAGGAGAAAGGAACTAAATGATTAGTTTAGCCAATAAGGAATGATGAGTTGGAAAGTGTATGATATCGAGGTTGGAGATAATGTTTGTTACAAAGATCGACGGCTAAAAAAATTCAAGAAAGATCTAAAGGATGAAAATTAAATGTGTTATTGACACATCAACCGAGGAAGGTTAAAGCGGCAAAATCAAGGAAGGTGATTAAGCGGAAAAATCTAATGGAGGAGAAGAAAATAGTTTACTTGTCTATTTAAGAGACTAGAGTTTCACAATGAAACAGATGTCAGAAGAAGGAGACTATAGAATTATCATGTGAACAAGCTTTCATGCATACCTAGGTGGCCGCAAGAAGTTGGGTCCCACTTTTGGCCAAAAAGTGGAAGTGTTTTCTCTATTTTTCAAAATTTCTGTCAATTGATGTCCAAATTTGAAGCACTTAAAGATTGAATCTTGAAAAACTTCAGTAATATAAAATTTAGTGCTCGGAATCTAGTTTTCAAATATGTAATTTATTTCAATACCCACATGGTATAAATTGAATTTTAGTATGCATGTCTAAAAATCACTTTTTCAAAATGCCTGTTTCAGGACCACACCTCACGCGTGTATGGACACCCTTTTTTGAAGTAAATGAATGTATTTTTGGGAATCATTTTGGGAAAAGGTACCTAAAACACTGAAGATTGATGAGAATATTTTATCTTATTTTTTTACTGAATATTTTTTTATATTAATTTTTAATTGACTATAAAGTATATTTTTTAAACCTCTGGTGTACAGACACCATAATTTGATGATAACTTCACTTTTTTTCAATTTTTTTTTAAAAAATTGAAAAGAATTATATGTAGTTTGATCACATATAACTCATTTTTCAAAAAACAAAAAATTAAAAAAGTTATTAAAGTTTTAGTTAACCTTGGTATTTCAAGTTTAGGTACCACATTGGCTTAATAAATATTGTATAAATATTAAAATTTATCATATCACTATAAAATTTATATTTTTATAATCTGCACAATAAGAACTAAAATGAGTTTTTATTTTATCGAAAAATTCATTCGGGAAGTTGTCCTAAAAATTATGGCAAGGCATAAATTTTACTCTATAATGCCTTAGCCATTTTTTTTGCAGGGTCAAGCACAGGCTTGGTGGGACCAAGCCTGTCCCAAACCAAAACCCAAGCCAGGAGGTAAGGTTCCCGCCCATAGATTTACAAATTGGGCACCCATTATTTAAATTCAAATAACGGGTGCCCATTTTGTAAATCTAAAACGAGTGCCCATTTTTTGATACTAAAAACGGGAGCCCATTTTTTGAAACTAAAAACAGGCGCCCATTTCTTAAAGAGCCGTTGCAATATAAAAAACTAGACTGTGGGCCTGATCTAATGATTGTGACTTTTCATTTTATTTTCTATCGATTTGCAGCAAACAAAGAGAATATTTCTACCAACATTCCTTTTATTTGTCTTATTTTGAATTTGACATTCATAAAAGATTGTTTCAATTTGAATTTTGGTGCAAAAATGAGATCAAATCAACGTAGAAAGAGGTTAAAGAAGAATCTAACACTTGAGGAGATTGTAGAAAATAGAGAGAAGGAGGCAAAATGACAATGAGAAAGAAGAGAAAGACTTCAAAACTCGAATAATGTTGGAGTGTCGAGTTCAACAATTGTTTCAAAAGAGGAGGACAATGAAGACACCATAATGGATGTAGAGGTTGAAGAAGCAAAATCAGGTGCATCTTCTAATCCAGTATTGGATACAGGTATGTCTTTGCATCCAATTATTACAACTTATTCTGATAAAGATGTTCATGATTTGCTAGAAGCAGGTTACAATAGAAATGATTTAAATTTTATTCCTGAAAATAGATTAACAAGTTTAATTGCACGTGAAATTTTAGAAATTAGTAATGTTAATCATAATGATAAAGGAATTGAAAGTCAAACCCCAATTGAAACTAAAAATCAAACACCAATTCAAATTGAAATCAACAATATAAATGTAGACATAGAAACACCAATTGAGAAAGAAACTCATTTGAATGATAATGAAATAAATGAACAATTTCAATTAAAATTTGATGTGTTAAACAATTTGCATGGTTTGGTTTCATCGAGACAGATTAGGACACATGCGAGCAGATTGTTTAGACAATTTTTTTATAATAAGAAATTTGGGTTTCAATGTCAATTAATGTTATAATTAATTAAAATGTCTAAAATGCGAAAAGTGATGAAGAGGTTAGGCATTTATGTGAAAACTAAGAAGAAGGATGAGTCTCTAAAACAAGTTGTATCAGCTGTTGCTAGTGCCTTTGACACAACTAGAAAGAAAATTCATTCTAAAGATAGTAATGCGGCACGACGAGCAATAACAACAGCTTTAGTAAACAAAACTACTATTGATAAAAGAATGATTTCAAACATAAGTGGATATCTTAATATTAATCGTAAAACTTTAGCAAGAGCTGTAAAGAGAAGATTTAACTTTGAAAGTGATCTAGCAAACCATTTATGGACCTGCAGTGGCAGACTCCCAAGGTCTGACATGAAACTTACTAGTGAAGTCAAAACTTTGATTGAAATTTTTTGGCACGATAATACAATAGTATCCCCTAATGCCAGAGATGTTCTTAAATTAAGAGTCGATTCAAAAGTTCATGATCCACATCCAAAACACCTTTTAGATATGACTCAAACATAATTGTATACAAAATTTATGCATGATAAGGTGTTAACTATTAGTATTAGTCAAAGATCTTTTGAAAAATGTAAACCATGGTATGTAAGGATTAACAAAGAAAGAATCACCTGTTGTTGCAAAACTCATGCTCAATTTTGTTATCATTATGATATTTTTCGATCTATACGTTCTACTATGCATACTAATGAAATGTTGCAGGAATGTGGTATAAATATACCACCTGAAACTGTAAAGGAGTTTATATCAAATTTGTTTTGTAACCCACCCAATGAGCAATTTTATCTTTTGAATGCATGTGTTTTTGGTGTATGTGATGCATGTGGCAATCTTATATTATTAGATGAATGTTTGCATGAAAATATTTCATTTGATTTTGGACAACAATTAGTTGATGTACAAAGATTTAAAACTATTGAGTATCCATTGAAGGATGGAAAAGTTGGAAAATAGTGTGACCCAATAACTGAAAAACTTAGTGTTAATGCTTTTATGAATGAATTCAAGAGTAAGATCATACCTAAATATGTGAAACACTCTCACAATTCTAGATGGCTTGATGGACAATTTTGCATATGCAAGAATAGATTTCCAATTGGTAGTATACTGTCAGTTGTTGACTTTGTAGAGAACTACACGCTTGCACCACAAGATGAGATCCAACCATAATATTATAATTCAGTGCAAGTAACAATTTTTGTTCATATTGTCTATAGACATGCACCTGATAGTACAAAAGAGGATCGAAAAATATTGAGAGTACCATTTCTATATGAGTGATAATAAGTTACACTCATCGGAGTTTGTCCAGTATTGCTTTAATACCTTTTATGAAAATTTAAGGGAGAGAGAAATTCATATAACACAACATCTAATATGGTCAGATAATTGCACAGGACAATTCAAGAATGCTAGAATGTTTTATTGGTTGAGTAGGATGCACAAGAAAATAAATATTCAACATATCTGGAGTTTTTTTGAGGCTGGACACGGGAAGGGAGAACATGATGGTGCTGGTGCATGTGTTAAGAGAGCCCTTTGTAGAGATCAACTCAAATTTGAAGAAAAATCAAAATATAAAGATGCATGTGTAATTGTTGAATGGTGTAAAACAAGTTTGTCTACAGGATCAAGTCAGAACTCTACAATCAGACTTTTTTTTGGCTAGTTGAAGAGAAGAATATCTTTTCAAGATATGATTGTAATACAATCAACGGATCGGCTAAATGACATTCATGTAGGAGTTCTAATTCTAACACTTGAACTATATGGACTAGGGAGCTTGCATGTTTTTGTCAATTTTGTGTTGCAGGTGAATGGGAAGAATGTGAGAATACATAATGGGTTGAAGAATGGAAACAAAAATCATTAACACCTAGTGAGAGACAAGATGAAGATGTTATAATAAATGAAGACCTGGATCATGCCTTTGCATTAGAAGATTATGATCGTGTTTCAGATCTCATACAACCTGGTAATTTAATATAATTTATTGTAAAACTTTAAATTATATATTAGTTACATGTGTATGTCATATGATTTATGAATATATATTTGAATTATAAACCTTTAATTTAAACAAGTTTTATTTACAGTGCACATGTACTTAATTTGGTTTTGTAGGACATGTGTATGTTGTTGTTGCACCTGAGGATAATGAAGAGTAGACAGAGTATTGGTTAGCTCGATATGTAGAACCCAAGAAAAAGTTGATATGTCATCAAGTAGATGATGATAATTTTCAGTATCCAATTGGGTCTATTGTGGTAGTTGGTACATGGCTACGCAAATACCTAACAAGAAGGAATGGTTTACCAGCTTTTAAAGACTACCAATCAGAAAAGAAGATTATACACTATTCCCATTTGGTAGTGGCAACAAATATCAAATTGGAAAGATACAAAGGGAGACCTGCTAATAAAATTTTATGGACACTTTCAATGGAAGAGCATGAGGCAATCATAGACACATTGCAGAAAAGAGAGGATGCTGATGGTACATTAGGTTGAATCAAATTTATACATGTAAGTTTTTATTCAATTATCTTATTAACTTTAAAATTAAAATTAACTTTAAATAAACTTGAGTACATAAATTCTAACATTTCAATATGTTTATTTTTATGATGTAGTCCATGTCAGGAAGAACATCTAGATGCATTGCAAAAAAGAGAGGATGTTGATGGTACATTATGTTGAATCAAATTTATACATGTAAGTTTTTGTTCAATTGTCATATTAACTTTAAATGAACTTGAGTACACAAATTCTAACATTTCAACATGTTTATTTTTATGATGCAGGATGTCAGGAAGAACATAGATCTGCATTGCAGAAAGAGAGGATGCTGATGGTACATTAGATTGAATCAAATTTATACATGTAAGTTTTTGTTCAATTGTCATATTTGTATATGTTTTCTACACGTCTTCTTTGAAGTGTCATAATTTATAATTTAGAGATATAGATTTGAAATTAAAATTAAAATTAACTTTAAATGAACGTTTATAAATTCTAACATTTCAACATGTTTATTTTTATGATGCAGGATGTCTGGAAGAACATAGACATGAACTATTTATGTAGTACAATGCACTCTTGTATTCGTACAATTTTGGGTTAATAATTTAAGATCATATGAACTCACTTTTATACATAAAATTTTGTTTTAAATATTTAAGTTAAATTCATAACTTTGTATTCACCTAATTTTGTTGTTACAAATATTAAACTATGTACATTGGTCAGATTATGTTCACTTAATAGATCTCATTGTTTAATAGTTATTAAGCTTGTAATGTATCCATATTATTCTTGTCAATTTTACATGTATTAATAGATGTCATTGTTAGATCTAGATGATTTTTTTTATACTTAATCAAAGTGTTCATATTACTTGTAACACGTATCTAGATATTGTACTTAGATCAATTACACATGAATTAATAGATCTCATTGTTAGATAGATGTTTTTTTAATGATAAATTGATAAATTACATAACAAGTCCTGATTAAGATAAATTGATAAATTACATAACAACTCATGACTAAGATAAATAACATAACAAGTCCTGAAATAATTTACATGTATCATAATGTCCATCATATCAACTCATGATATATACATACAATCACAAAACAAAGTCGTACTCTAAAAACAAGTCCAAGTACAATATATGATAACAAGTGGACTAGTATATAATGCAAGTCCTACCCTAACAACAACTAAAAATAATATGAACAAGTCTAAACAAGCCCAAATAGTCATCATAAAACAAGTCCAAATAGTCATAAAAAATAATATGAACAAGTCCAAATAGTCTGTTAGAAAGGAAAGACCACCAAGATAACTGAGAGGGGGGGGGGGGGGGGGGGGGGTGAATCAGTTATCTGATAATTAAACCATTTATCATCATTAACTTCAATATCAAATTCAATAGCTTTAAACCATATAATTAATGTAGTAACCAACCATAGAAAGATAACCATACACAATGACACAATAACACAAGATATGTTAACTAGGGAACCTCTTGATCAAAGAGTAAACCCCAGTGGGAATGATGCCCACAAAATGATGCACTAATATGAAAGTTCCTTGTTAGAGGATGGACCCTGTTAGGAGTCTTATGAAATACATTCAGTACGTATGAATCTCTGTTAGGAGATTTTGAATCCCTGTTAAAAGATTCTAACCCTGTTAGGAGTTATGGAAGACAGAAGGACCCACTGCCCAAACAGCTTCAAGGCAAGATCTCTGAACTCACTGTCCAACAGATCTTAGGATTATTCAATAGAATAATATGAAATATGTTACCTCCTTCACACTATTCCAAAACCTTACTCTCTGCTACACAAGATCACAAATTCAGATCTCTGTACTTCGCAAGTCTTCCTTCATCACTGAATTAGCTCTTTTCTTCACTTCATGCATACATTCGCATCAAAACTTTCATAATTTCATATCACAACTCTTACAATCCTCATACATAACAAGGAAAACATTCCTTCCTTTATACCACACTCAAATAATTACAAATGAGTCGGCATGCAAATACAAAATAATAATTTCAACATGCTACATCAAAATTACATAAAACTGTCGGCTTCCAGATACAATAACTTTCCAATCGTGTGACCTCAAAGTTTTCACTATGAACCACATCACCACCAATGAGTCTCAAACTTCCCTTTAACTGCAAAAAATTAGATTCCATCCCAATTAGGAGATATGCTCCGATTACCAAAAACCGCTACACAGGAAAACTACCAAAATATTGCTTCCACCAAAATGCTTATAACTTTCACGAATAAATGAATTTCTCTTTGCACTCTTAACCATAGGCTAATAACACACCAAAGAACATACCATCAATTGTGCATAACTCAATCTACAATATAACATGTGTGCAAAACAAAACTGTGTCTACTTCTCTGCTAAAACTTCAGAATAACACTGTGTTGACATCAATGACAATCATAGTCATGAATGCAACAACCAATGCTACAGAATGACTGCCAAAGGCTTCAACATTAATTCCTAACAATCTCCCCCATTGGCATTGATGGCAACATAGATGGAAAGCATCCAATGTTCCAAAAATCCAATCACTACTGCTCAACTGCACTGCTACTCATCATCAATCAAATCTTGCTTTGTTATCCTATTCAATCTCTCAAAAAATGTAGTTCCTTAATGTTTCCTTAATGTTTTTCATGATTCTCTCCCCTATTGACATCAATGACAGAAATTCTATCACTATGTCAAATAATAACTCAATGTCAAAAGACACTATTTAGAAAATACATTCACAAGAGTCCTCAATGACTCAGCTTAGATACACATACTCCCCCATAGAGGAAGTACCAACATCCAATCCAAAAAATAGATAGGGCCATAAACCACTGGACAGATGCAACCAACTGCATCATTACTCAAAAGTAGGTTGGGGCATAACCCCAAGCATACCTCTTAGATACTCAAATGTATCCTTAGGCAAGGGCTTAGTAAATATATCTGCTATCTGCTCCTTTGTGCTTATGTACTCTAGTCTGACTTCTTTTTCTACAACTTTCTCTCTTACAACATGATACTTGATCTTTATATGCTTTGTTTTAGAATGTAAAACCGGATTCTTAGACATACTAACTGTACTTGTATTGTCACAATATATGACAATAGGCTCATCAAACTTGATTCCAATGTCCATCAACATCTGCTTCATTCAAATTATCTGATTACAATTGTTTGCTACTGCAACATATTCTACTTCTGCTGTACTCTGTGAGATACAATTCTTCTTTTTGCTCAACCAAGAAACTAATCTTCCTCCAAGAAAAAAGGCTCCACCACTGGTGCTTTTCTTGTCATCAATGCTACCTTCCCAATCAACATTAGTATATGCACATAGGGTAAAATCATCAGAATTTTCATACCACAGTCCATAGTCCATTATTCCTCTAAGATATCTCAATATCATTTTTACTGCTGCATAATGTGACTCTCCAGGTTCGGCTTGAAATCTTGCTACCATCCCAACTGAATGTTGTATATCTGGTCTAGTATGTGTCAAGTACTGCAATCCACCAATCATAGATCTATATTTCTTTTGCTCAATTTCTGGTGTTTCATTTTTACTAGATAGTTTATGTCCTGTAACCATAGGTGTTCCAACTAGTTTGCAATTCTCCATACCAAATCTTTTCAACAAATCATTCAAGTACTTAGTCTGACTTATAAAGATACCATCTTTGTTTTGTGTTATTTGCAATCCCAAAAAGTATTTCATTTCTCTAATCATACTCATTTCAAATTCTATCTTCATTTCATCAGAAAACTTGTCACTAGCTTCATCTTCTCCTCCAAAAATAATGTCATCAACAAAAATAACCAAAATTAACAATCCATTCTCAATTTCTTTTGTGTATAAGTTTCTATCAGCTATTCCTTTTGTAAATCCCAATTTTAACAAATACTTATCTAATCTAGATACCAAGTTTTAGGTTCTTGCTTTAGTCCATACAATGCTTTCTTTAGTTTACATACCATGTCTCCTTCTTGAGTCAAAGGAAAACCTTCAGGCTGCTCAATGTAGACTTCTTCTTCTAATTAACTAATTAGAAATGTTGACTTCACATCCATTTGATACACTTTGAATTTCTTAAATGCTGCATAAGCCAAAAATATTCTTACCGCTTCAAGTCTTGCCATTGGGGAAAAAGTCTCTTCATAGTCAATTCCTTCTTACTGTGAGTATCCCTTACATACTAATCTTGCTTTGTTTCTAATTACTTCTCCTTGTTCATTCATCTTGTTCCTGTATACCCATTTAGTTCCAATCACATTTTTATCTTTAGGTCTAGGGACCAATTCCCATGTCTTGTTCTTTTCAATCTGATCCAATTCTTCTTTCATAGCTTTAATCCAATGTTCATCTTCACAAGCTTCATTAGTAGATTTAGGTTCAATTTGAGAAATCAAACATAAATGTACCTTCTTTCTAGTCATAACTCCTCTATCCAAACTTCCAATGACTTGCTCAACACGATGATGTCTTGATATATACCTGTTAGGTGTCATAGTCACTGATCTTTCTTCAATTGTAGATTCTTCTCTAGATTCTTCAGCATGACTTTCACTCAACAATTCACTGTCAGTCTCATAAAATTGTTTAGTAGTTTCAATGTTAGGCTGCAGGTTAGTTCCTTCATTAGATTCATAATCAAGCATTCTTTCCTGAATTTTAAACTTCTCATCAACTTTTACATTTGCACTTTCAACAATAGTTTTAGTTCTCTTATTGTAACATCTATATGATTTTCTTTTCAAAGAATATCCAAGAAAAATTCCTTCATCGCTTCTAGGATTAAACTTTCCTATATCATCATCTCTCTTAATATAACATTTGCTTCCAAAAATTCTAAAATACTTAACTGAGGGTGCATGTCCAAACCACAATTCATAAGGTGTCTTGTCTGTGTCTACTTTGATTTGTACTCTATTCATTGTATATACTGTTGTATTCACTACTTCTCTCCAAAATGTCTTTGCCAAATCACCTTCAAATAACATAGCTCTAGCTACTTCAGTCACTAATCTACTTTTTTCTGCAATACCATTTTGTTCAGGTGTTCTAGGGGCTGATAACCGTCTCTTAATACCATTTTCTTCACAAAAAGTGTTAAACTCTTTAGATGTAAATTCTCCACCTCTATCAGATCTCAAACATTTAATCCTCATTCCTGATTCATTCTCTACTTTATTCTTCGTGACCTTAAACTTATCAAATGCTTCAGATTTTTCTTTAAAAAATGCAATCCACATCATTCTTGTAAAATCATCAACAAGAATTATAAAATACCTTTCTCCATAGAATCCTCTAGTCCTAGTAGGACTGCTCAAGTCTGTATGAACAATCTCCAACTTCTCTGTAGATGTGAACTTCTTGCTAGGAAATGAACTCCTTTTCTGCTTAGCCATCACACATTCCTTGTAAATCATGTTAGTAGGCTTCATGATCTTAGGTAAGTCTCTTACTGCAAGTGTAGAACTCACTTTCATAATATTATCAAAGTTTATATGACAAAACCTTCTATGCCATAACCAACTATCATCAATCTTAGTCATCAAGCATGTCATCTCAGTAGGGTTCAACTGAAATACATTACCTCTGGTTCTAGATCTAGTTCCAATTAGATTTCCATCTTTATCCTTAATCACACAAGTTTTCTCAGTAAACCAAACTTGATATCCTTTATCCACTAATTGTCCAACACTTAAAAGATTATGTTTCAATCCATCAACAAAGTAAACATCATCAGTATTAGTCTTTCCATCAAGAGTAATAGATCCTATACCTTTAATCAAACAAGGTGCATTGTTACCAACTCTAACAACTCCTCCATCACAATTGTTAAACTTTATGAACTTTCCTTTATCACTAGTCATATGATGTGAACAACCAATGTCTCTAATCCAATCAGCTTTCTTTTCAACTTGGGAAACTAAGGCTTTTTCTTCTTTAATATCAGATTCAGAATTTTCTTCCTTAATTGCTACAAATCCTATGTCATCAAAGTTATCATTATCACTGTCACTCAAATGTCTTTCAATTTTTGCTTCAATTTCTTCATCATTTTCATAATAACATTCTTTAGATCTTCTAGGCTTAAAATTGTTTCTATCATTCTTAACTCTCTTAGGAAACTTAGATGCAAAATGACCATATTCTTGACATGTCCAACATTTAAAAATTTTCTTACCATCTGATTCTCTTTTCACAAGCAAGGAAATACCTTCTTCAATCTTCTTGTCTTCATCAGATTTGGATTTGCTATTGCTGGCATAATCTCCATTCACACTTGTACTTCTAGACAAAGTAGGTCTGATGCTAAGAGCACTGAATGCTATCTCCGTTCTAGGTAGTTCTCCTGATAATCTTAGATTCATCTCTGCTGCTTCCAATCTTCCAAGAAGAGTCTCCCTTGAAAAGTTTGGTGTACAAGGTATCACTTGTTCAATCATTTATGTAGTCTACCTGAATACCAGTGTCAATGTTCTCAAAATCTTCCATATTACTTCATTCTCTATCTTTTCACCTCCACAAGACTTTATTCCTGTAACAATTTCTGACATCCTACCAATATAGCTTCTAACAGATTCATCTTCCATCATTCTTATGTCTTCAAATGCACAAATCCAATTATGTAACCTAGCTTTCTTTGCATGTTTATCACCTTCAAAAGTAGAATGTAAAGCTTTCCAAATATCATGAGATTTAGTTAAACCTTTTACCCGACTGTATTCATTCTTCGGAAGTGCTGATAAAAGTGCTTCTCTTGCAAGTATGTTACACATAAATAAATCTACCTCATCTTTAGAACTTGTCTCAAGATTGTCTTCTTCAATTATAGTCCTTTCATTCTTTGTGATCAACCAATAACCTGGTCCTAAACACAAGAGATGTGTCTTCATCTTTTCTTTCCAGCTGTCAAAATTTACTCCATCAAACTTAGGGCTTTCTTTCTTGAAATTCACCATAGACCTCCTTAAGTTGTTAAACTTCTCTTTCAAGGACCTGCTGCTCTGATACCAATTATTAGAAAGGAAAGACCACCAAGATAACTGAGAGGGGGGGGGGGGGGTGAATCAGTTATCTGATAATTAAACCATTTATCATCATTAACTTCAATATAAACTTCAACAGCTTTAAACCATATAATTAATGCAGTAACCAACCATAGAAAGATAACCATACACAATGACACAATAACACAAGATATGTTAACTAGGGAACCTCTTGATCAAAGAGTAAACCCCAGTGGGAATGATGCCCACAAAATGATGCACTAATATGAAAGTTCCTTGTTAGAGGATGGACCCTGTTAGGAGTCTTATGAAATACATTCAGTACATATGAATCTTTGTTAGGAGATTTTGAATCCCTGTTAAAAGATTCTAACCCTGTTAGGAGTTATGGAAGACAGAAGGACCCACTACCCAAATAGCTTCAAGGCAAGATCTCTGAACTCACTATCCAACAGATCTTAGGATTATTCAATAGAATAATATGAAATATGTTACCTCCTTCACACTGTTCCAAAACCATACTCTCTACTACACAAGATCACAAATTCAGATCTTTGTACTTTGCAAGTCTTCCTTCATCACTGAATTAGCTCTTTTCTTCACTTCATGCATACATTCGCATCACAACTTTCATAATTTCATATCACAACTCTTAAAATCCTCATACATAACAAGAAAAACATTCCTTCCTTTATACCACACTCAAATAATTACAAATGAGTCGGCATGCAAATACAAAATAATAATTTCAACACGCTACATCAAAATTACATAAAACTGTCAGCTTCTAGATACAATAACTTTCCAATCGTGTGACCTCAAAGTTTTCACTATGAACCACATCACCACCAATGAGTCTCAAACTTCCCTTTAACTGTGCAAAATCAGATTCCATCCTGATTAGGAGATATCCTTCGATTACCAAAAACTGCTACACAGGAAAATTGCCAGAATACTGCTTCCACCAAAATGCTTATAACTTTCACGAATAAATGAATTTCTCTTTGTGCTCTTAATCATAGGCTAATAAAACACCAAAGAAAATACCATCAACTGTGCATAACTCAATCTACAATATAACATGTATGCAAAACAAAACGATGCCTGCTTCTCTGCTAAAACTCTAGAATAACACTATGTTGACATCAATGACAATCATAGTCATGAATGCAACAACCACTGCTATAGAATGACTGCCAAAGGCTTCAACATTCATTCCTAACATAGTCATCATAAAACAAGTCCAAATAGTCATCATAAATAAAATGAACAAGTCCAAATAGTTATCATAAAACAAGTCCAAATAGTCCAAATAGTCATCATAATCTAACTCTACTCAATCTAGCTGATCTACAGTCCTTTTCACTCCATGTGAAGAGGACTACGATGCATCAACATGCTTTGTCTAGTCTTGAGTACCCTCATCCTGCTCTGTCTAGTCCTGAGCACCCTGATTCTACTCTATCTGGCCTCAAGCACCCTCATCCTCAACTACATGAAAAGTGGATGAAGCCAAGTCCTATAAAAAAATTTAAAGTACAAATTAAAAATTATTTAAATTAATCATCTAAGATCTAGATACACACAGGACATTGAAAAAGATCTAGATACACACAAGACATTGAAAAATTACTTAAATTAATCATCACCTCAAAGGATAGTGTCGATGGATGCATTTGGCTTAATCCTATAGCCATGCCAAGACTCATGGTGGTGTCGACCTGAACAACATATATAAAGCATGAATCAAACTTATAGTACATATATACATAAATTATAAAGTATATATAACTTGATTAAATATATAAATATGGAATAAAAACATGTGTACATTACCTGTGTGTGACACGTAGCTAATGTCATCAATGAGTGAGGACGTAGATGGGATTGTGCAACATGAGACAATCCAAAAGCCTACAATTACAAAAAAAATAAGTGTGAATCAAAGTTGTACATAAATTAGTAAGATACAAATACTTAAAATTAATAAATGAAAAATATACTACAGGTATATGTGGCTGACTCTCGGTGACTGGTGGGGTAGAGAATGAAGGACTGCCAATCTCAGTCATACATGAGAGACCCTACAAAATCACAAAAATATGTCAAACCCATTATCAATTAAAGTTTATTTTGTGTAAAGTTTAAATGTATCAAGATCAAAGTGCATATTGTGAATGGAGCACCGAGATGTTGAGGTGTCGATGTTGTATGATGATGGCTAATGAATGTTGGAGGGTCAACCCTCTTTGTTCACCAAAAAATCCACATGTTATGGCTCATAATTGTATAAATAAGAAATTTAATATTACACTATATTTAAATTATAATTAAATTTACCTGTGCGGGATGATCATCATCTGCATTGAGGAAATCAACATATGATGAGATATCATCTCTGACATCACCATGTGCACCATCATCATCATCGACATATCCACCATGTGCACCACCAGCATCATCACCATATCCACCATGGGCAGCGATGGGCAGCATCAGGATCAGACTGGGGACCCGTACATATACCCCCACAACTCATGCAAACATGTGCTATGCTGGGGGCAGTCCTCACCTGGGTCATGTGCTGTAACAAATTTCCCGTAAGGGCACTCAAAGAACCAAGAGTTGACTACACTACTCGATGATAGACAGGTGTAGGAAGTACAAGAGTTGGAAGAGGAACAAGGGGCTCATTGCACACATGATTTCTAGTTCTGTCACTCAATTTGGCCCCTGGCCTATCTTGTGGCATGCCCCGGCCAACCCCCTGAAATGCTCTCATGTCAAAATAATTGGGTTTCTTACCCAATTCAAACTCAGCCCATACTTTATTCAAAAAATAAAGTGGGACCTCATGATTAGCATGTGGTGGATGGTCAAATACCATCCACCACCGCTCCCAAAAATGCTTTGCTATCCCGGGGTGTCTACACCATTTGATGGAAATGCGTGGCTTCTTGCCAACTATCTGCTCACCCATTGTAGGGTTCAAAAAATAGCGTGCCAAATCATTTTTTATAATAGAATCTACTATGCCTTGCATGCTATCTGCAAGGTGTAGTAGCTGGACAAACGGATATGGATCATGCCTAATAATGTTTGTCTCTCAAGATGTCCTCTACATTTCTCCTAATATTATATTTGAGCTCTCTAGGTGGAGGGTGGAGGGGGGGTGGAGGGGGAGGGGGAGGTGGAGGAGGAGGTGGTGGTGCATGCTGACCTATAAGCTCATCAATATGAAAATCATCCATATTGCCAATCTGCGTACAAATAAAAACATGATAATTTACAATTAACAAAAAACAAAAATATATTTTACCTTACAACTTGAATGACTTAAATAATCAAAACTTGAGAGAGAGAGAGAGAGAGAGAGAGAGAGAGAGAGAGAGAGAGAGAGAGAGAGAGAGAGAGAAGAGAGAGAGATAGAGAGAGGGAGAGGAGAGAGAGGAGAGAGAGAGAGAATTAACATGATAATTTACAATTAACATACTATAAAATATAAAACATAAAAACTTAAGAACAAATAAAAACATGATAATTTACAATTAACATACTATAAAATTTATTTTACCTTACAACTTAAGAGAGAGCTCGAGAGAGGAGAGCTTGAGAGTGAGGAAGAGAGAGAGAGAGAGAGAGAGAGAGAGAGAGAGAGAGAGAGAGAGAGAGAGAGAGAGAGAGGGAGAGGAGAGAGAGTGAGAGAGAGGAAGAGGAGAGAGAGAGAGAGAGAGAGAGAGAGAGAGAGAGAGAGAGAGAGAGAGAGAGAGAGAGAGAGAGAGAGAGAGAGAGAGAGAGAGAGAGAGAGAGTGAGTGAGAGAGAGAGAGAGGAAGAGGAGAGAGAGAGGAGAGAGAGTGAGAGAGAGAGAGGAAGAGGAGAGAGATTGAGAGAGGAAGAGGAGAGAGAGAGAGAGAGAGGAGAGAGAGAGAGAGAGTGTGTGTGTCCATGTTTTTAAATTTATGTTTTGGTTTTCTAAATTTATATTTTGATTTTCTAAGTTTAGGGTTTCGTAAATTAACTTTTTATCTAGGTTTACATTTTTGTTTTATTATCTAGGGTTTTAGTTTTCTATGTAGGGTTTTTTCAATGTAATTTTGTATCCCTAAATTTTACCAATTTTCTACTTTAGTATAGTAATTTACTTGAAGTAAATTGAAATAAAAAAAGAATTACAACTTTGAAAGATAAAATATAAAATTAAATTTATGCAATAATTTTGAAAATAACATTAAACATAGCATGAACTAAATTTATGTTTTGGTTTTCTATTTATTTATATTAAATGATTTTCTAAAATTTGGTTTTCTAAGATAATAAAAAACAATAGTACGTAGAGAGGAGAGAGAAAGAGGAGAGAGGGAGAGAGAGAGAGAGAGAGGAGAGAAAGCTGCATGAACTAAATTTATGTTTTGGTTTTCTAAATTTATATTAAATGATTTTCTAAGTTTTGGTTTTCTAAGATAATAAAAAACAATAGTACGTAGAGAGGAGAGAGAAAGAGGAGAGAGAGAGAGAGAGAGTGTCTGTGTTTTTAAATTTATGTTTTGGTTGAACTAAATTTATGTTTTGGTTTTCTAAATTTATATTTTGATTTTCTAAGTTTAGGGTTTTATAAATTAATTTTTTATCTAGGTTTATGTTTTTGTTTTATTATCTAGGGTTTTGGTTTTCTATGTAGGGTTTTGCAATGTAATTTTGTATATACCTAAATTTTTACTAGTTTTCTACTTTAGTATGGTAATTTACTAAGTAAATTGAAATAAAAAAGAATTACAATTTTGAAAGATAAAATATAATTA